>VZTT01052564.1:9619-62852 GCA_013400855.1 Buphagus erythrorhynchus
CATAAACATTCTAAATATGGTTTAATTAAGAAGGCAGCTAATGAGAAACTATTAAGACAGCAGAAGTCTCAGTCATTTACTGCAACTCAGCATTCAGATTTTGGTGGAGGGGAAAAGGGCTGCACAGGTAGAGAGGTATTTATTTCTTTAGGGCAGGGCACTAACACTAGTTTAAAAAAACCCCAAAAATAAAGACACCATAGATTTACAGAAGCAGGTTTTTTTCACCTGGCTTTCCATTTCATATGCATACTCGAAACAGTAAGACACTGTCAACTATTTATTAGTGATAATAATTGAAAATGAAAAATTCTACACAGAATGACATTTTCAGTGCTAGCTTTAGTTTGACTGGGGTGGGAAGAAATTAATTTCTAGACAGCTAGACAATTAGTAGCTGGATTGGCAGACACATACCTCATTTACTAACACGTTAAAATGGTTTAAACCACAAATCTTGATGCTGGAGTAAGAGATCTCAGTATATCAAAACTGTAAAAGCAACATCAATTTATTCAATATGTTTCAGTTGCTGATGGTTTCACACTAAGAACGATGAGACCTCAAATTTGATTTCTCCAGCAGAGTGCACATTACAAATACAAAACTTCTTAGGGAAAAGTTTGTACAATTTGAGGTTTTATTAATTATGTTCTAAAGTGTGAGAAATTACTAGCAAAACAAATAGCTACCTTACCAAGGCATCACCTATGTCTTCCCTTCTTTTATCTTGCCTCCTCACTAACCAGAAGGAAGTGAGTTTACTCCTTCTAGTAACTTTGATTTCTACCAATTCTGTTACATAATCCATTGGATTACTTACTGAAGGCAGCCCTGTGCACATGACTCTCACTGTCATGGTCAGTATCCCTCAGGAAAACACATCATATCTGTTTAGCTTTTATTCATTTCTAGCCATGCTCATGGCCACTCCTCTCTCCCCTTTTCCTGCTTCCCCACTGCCATTCCTTTCCCCTTATGCACCTTTTTCAGAGGAGCAGCAGATGGAGGTGCAGGTGCCATTAACTGACTACCTGATTCATGAGAGCTGCTCCAACCTCTGACTAGCACCCATGGAAGAGTCAATCTCTCAAAAATTCCATCAAGTTTTTCCCATTCTCGACCATCTCTCCTTACCAAAGTTCATGCCTCACTGAAAACCTCCATTCCGAAACTCCTGCAGCCCAACTCCCAAATGCCCTCTCCACTCCTCTGATTCTTTATGGAACAATATCCTACACGTCCTAATTTTGTACAAGGTACAAGAGTAAATAAGAGCAAGAGTCATCATATGCACATCAGTGAGAAGCACAGAGTAGTCAAGATTGAACATATGCACACAGAATATAGTCCATACCTGAGAGCAACTCCAGCTGAACTCAGCTTTGTTAGCAAGAATGCAGCAACGCTGCCCTGTCTTTACAATTCCATGCAAACAGGATCACCTTGAGTACTGCTGCCGTCATGGAATGACTAATGGTGCTCATAAAAACCGCACTAATGAAGAAGCTTGCTTCACTACAAATGTTGGTAAGACTACATAATAGAGAGCACATAAGCAAGCTCTTAGCAAAAACAAAGAGGGGGAAAAATAAAGAAAAAAAACCCCCCAACCTTCAGAAATTCCCACAAATGTTTTAAGTAATTAAAATACCTCATCCAAACAAACTTTTTTTAAAAGTTACTACAACAACAAAAAACTATAGTATAAAACCCACTAAACTGGACTGCAATCCCAGAAGAAAACTCGTGTAAATTATTTAAAAGTAATTTTACAAATTTGCACCAATATTACTGGCATTTCTTTATCAGTCTACATTACATCTAAGGGCATTTTTTGTTATAAATAAGTCCGCTGCTAACTCAGACACTGCATGACCAGTGGTGCCTCACACTTTTAGAAAAACCATACAGGTACTAAACAGTTAAGTCACTAAATAACTCATCAATTGACATCCAGGCTGTTTCTGTGAAGGGTGGAAATGCACAAACTGACTACAGGTTTAAAACTTAACTCTTTATAGGCAACCACTGAATGAAATACATGAGATAATAAATAATTCAACCACCTTCTCATATGTTTTAGTGTATGAAATGATAGATAATGAAAAGTGACACGCTGTGATGCTTA
This sequence comes from Buphagus erythrorhynchus, assembly GCA_013400855.1. NCBI lineage: Eukaryota > Metazoa > Chordata > Aves > Passeriformes > Sturnidae > Buphagus > Buphagus erythrorhynchus. The sequence goes on from VZTT01052564.1 coordinate 11,751, forward strand.
GCAAATTGAGAATTACTATTTCAATTTTGTACGAAATAATGTAAGGCAGGAAGCCAGCAAACAGGAGTTTAAAAAGATATCTGTCACTTCAAAAACCACCAGCAATATTAACTGTGATTTAATAGTCTAAGAAATAGAGATTTTACCAGGCAAAGAAATCTTTCCAGTTTCTATCCTCAGAAGCTAAAAACTAACCCCCAAACTTGTTTAGTACAAATTACCCCATTATTAAAAGCACAAAGCTAATAACAGCAGAAAAAAAAATAATGAAAGTTAAAATGGCTCATTTTCGAAAGTTTCATTTTTAAGCCTGACTTTGTGTTGGCAGAAACAATAAATTATTTGAAACACATACTTTTTAAGTTACCTTTTAAATTACAATGACATAGAATTACAATGACATAGAAGCTTTTTTTTTCCCAGAAAAAGGGACAGGAGAAGCAGGAGACTACAGAAACCCAGCAGAGCGCAATATCTCCTCATGAAACAGCTTTCCCACGGTCTGCTTTAAAAGTTAAGAATACAATATGTGACCCAGATAACATGAGATAACAAGGATGTAGTCTAGCAAAGCTGTAAAGCTGTCTTAAACAGGTTACAAGTCACTGATTAGCAAAGAGTTGTTCTAACATTTGCATGAAGGTCCTTGCCAACATGACTCAGCACCTATCCACAGTCCAAAACATAAAGATCCTTTATCTATGTAAAACAAATAATGTTATTCTTTCAGTTATACATGTAAGCATACATTTATGGATATAATCAGCAAATGCAACAATCACCACATATTTAATAAAACAAACTGTCATTATTTTCCTACATTATTTTTGTGGGTCATACTTCAGCCTGCTATTTTCTACATGCTGTGGTACTCAAAAGTTCAGATTATTTAACATTTACGTGATTATACATTCCATTTGTGTGAAGAAAGAAAATGTACAATTCCTTCTCTGGAAAAGTTCTATGAATAAAACTGGATATGAATAAAACATTTTACTGCAAATATACTGAATAAAGGACATTCCTTTTATATGTATTGGGCAAAATGTTTTGATTTACTCAAGCAAATTGCAAACACACTTAACTATCCAGTTTATGAATAGTCACAAATACAATGGAGGGAGGTGATTTTTTTTTCCTTTATGCTGTTAAATAAGTCTAGAGCATACTGAAAAGAGCATACTGAATCTATAATTTTTCTGACTATTTTTAAAATCTAGGTGAAGCACCTCATCCTTCTGAAATAAAGACTGTAGAGCTCTGAAGTTCTAAGTGTTGAAGATTCCACTCTTTTCAAAATGCTAACTAGAAATGGTTTAGAGTCATAGACTTAAATCATCACACATTTTTGAAAAGGCTGTAAACCAGAAGCTCATGTTATTCAGAATCAGTCTGACAGCTTCACAGTCGTAAGTTTCTGCACTGATTCAATTCAAAATATTGCTTGAATTATATCTCGTTAGTGTATTCCAAATGGCAAATACAAAGAAAAACATTCTTTGGGGAGGACAGCATATAGAAAAACTCATCCATTCCCCACAGCACTTTCTTGTCTTTCCATGGTCTGTGGTGAAGTTCCCACAGGATAACTGAGACAACAAGGCAACAAAACCTAACAGGAGTAGCTGAAGCTGAGGTAGTAATTTACATTAGGTTTTTTTACATTAGTCAAGATGAAATGTGAGCTACAGTGTAGATAAAAAGAGTGAACAGTGCAGATAATAATAAAAGATAATAAATAGAAGAGGTAATAGGAGATAGAAGTAGAAGAAGCAAGAGAGAGAAAAGGTCTTAACAAAAAGAAGCTGAACAGTTTCACAGCATGTATTTAACACTGTCTCTGGAAAATTCTTCCATAAGGCAAAACACAAACAAATACATATGTAATTCAATTCCACCAACTACTCATAAAACTTGGAAATCTAATTCTTACATGAAAAGCCTTCTCATGCATGCTTAGGTTTATAGTATGGACCATCTGCCTCCAAATGCTGAAAGACGTATCTTCCTGAAACTCTGTGTACCTTTATCCAGGCTGAAATTTTCCAGGATTGTACAGAATAGTTTAGATAATGGGCTTCAATACTATGTCTGATAACATCCCTGAATTTCAAACAAGCTCTTAAACAAACAGAAGATTACAAAGTAGGCCACTTTTTTATTGCAGAGGTAAGTTGCTTTGCTGCAAGAACACTCTTACACAGCTACTGTGGCAGAAAGACATAAGTAGGTTTGTATTTAAAGACAGTTACAAAACACCAGGAACAAAACCAGGAAAACGGCAAAGCTCTGAGAAGAAACAGAGTATCTTTCTTATTTATATATGCCCCAAAGCTGGAAAAAACTGATGATCTATACATAGTTTAAAAGTCATTTGCAATCTAAACTTGTCTCAATCCAGCCAAAATTATGTTTGGTTTGTCAAGATGTTTTCAAGCAGGCAGAACAATCACAGTTGCAATTCCTTGTGCATAGGACAGGATGGAAAACTGCTTCACACAGAGTACTTGCTGCCTCATGGAACACAGTATTTTACTTCGTTTTGCTTGATTACTTGTAGCTTCAAGAAGTCTGTGCTTACAGAGCTAACACTGTAAACCCACAGAACAAACTTTGAGAACTGTAAAATTCTAAAAAGCTCTTAAACTGACTTCTTGGACCAGTTCTGGATAAATGAACAATGTGGTGGAAGCATAAAAGAGAAAATAAAAGAGGGACTAGTACATCCTTCCAGGTAAAACACAGAAGATAGACAACTATTTCCTCGACAAGGAGAAAAAAGAGAAAGGAAACGAACACTCAACAGGTCAGAGGAAAAGAGAAGCCTACCTGTGCAGAGTTTTCTAGACACAAAGTTTAAATTCTATCACATCTCCTACATGGAAAAAATGGTCTTTAAATCATTGCTTCTATAGCCCGCTTATGAATATATCCCCATATTAGTCCTCTGAATGGCTCTTAACACAGATGTCTCCCACACAGGGTATAAATCTTTACCCTACAGCTAAGAACAGAACAGACAGACATCAGCTTGATTTGGAATGAAGAAGGAAAGAGATTCAAGGCATTTAAGAGAAAGTATTGCAAAATATCTCACATTATAGTATATCTTGCAATTGAGGATTTTAGGAGAGGAAGAAAAAAAACCCCAACTTTCAAAGCAAAATAAACCAAAACCAACAACAACAACAAAAGCCCCAACCATTAGGAATGGCAGACTCAGTCCTTGCTTCACAGCTCAGGGAGTCTAGAACATACTCAAGACCACTTCCAGCCCTTCACTTTTAATACCAGCTTCCTTATGCTGTAGTCATGCATGCTTAGAACTGCTTCCACAACCACCAAATGTTGGCAAATAGAAGTAAAAAACAAAGTTATGAAAATAAGTCACTGAGGTGCATTGTGCTATTTCTACTCACAGAATCAATCATCTATAAAATCAAAGGGAAGGACATTTTTGCATGGGCAACTCAGGTTACACAATGAAGCTGTTTCATCCTTATAGAGTAGAATAATTGGAAATTTAAAGTATGGATTTTACAGAAAAAAAATATTTCACAGAAATCTAGCCACATACCTTCAAACACACTTTAAAAAAAGGTTGCTCAAGACTACACACTAGAAGTAAATCAGGAATCTCATATAACTTTGACTGTAGATCAGTCAGTTTTTCTTCCCTGAGCACTCAGTTTCAGCAAACCAAGGGGAATTTTCATTAACTCAGCCTTATCCACCCTCCCCCAAGCTACTGAAGCTCTCAGTTGAAGAGGAAGGAGGCAAAAGCATTAGCAGCCCGTAGTTACAGCCCCGTATTTCACACTGCTGCCTTAATTCTCCTATTTTCCCACATAAATTCTAACCACTTAGTGACACCATCACTGCTTTTACATAACATTCACATTTTAGACATATATTTACAGATATAGATATGCATAACCTTATATATAAGGTAATATTAAGTGAAACCCAAATTATCAAAATGATGAAATTAACTCCTGAATTAACTCCTTATAATGATGTTTTCTATCTGCTTCTTTTTCTTGAGATACACAAGAGATGTTTAAATGGTGCCTTAGTGAATTATTTCTTTTAACTTGAAACTGTGTTTATTTACATCTTCTACTATGTATTTTCAAACAGATTAACAGAATGAATCTCCAGCTAAGCAATATGAAACTGGGTGATTATATATTATATATAACTGCTCTCTTCTCCAAAAAAATGACTTGTTTAACCCCAGACCTCCAGCAGTACCCAAATAACCTAGATCAAGCTTCAAGCAGAAGGAGTTGCAATATCAGATCAAACTGCAGCTTACAAATATCCATCTCTAGCACATGCAGTGTCTACATGTAAAATTTACTCATTATAGGTGATTTTAGCAAGCAGATAAGATACTTATTAAACAGCAATGTAACACTGATATATACAATTTCTTTGGCACACATTAAAGAACAGCTATTTTCAAACTAAAGTCTCTGCTGTTAAACACACATCATTTGTTACACGATTGCTCATAGAATTAGTAAATCCAGGAAAGGAATTTCTGGGATAAAAGTAAGAGAGATGACCTTAGTAATTAAGTTTTGCTGTTGACTTCCTTGGGGCTAGAATTGCATTCCTGGACTTCATGCAATCAAATTTATTTTTTTTTCTTTGAAATAAATAATGATGAAGTTGAACTTCATAGCAAGAGCAAATTAAAGTCATACAGCTAGGTAGATTTAAATCTTAAATCTATAACATAGTTAAGTCTATAGCAAATCATTCCCTTCCCTCCTCCACAAATGATTATAACACAGCTTCCTGGCAAGAGCAGTTCTGGGTGAAGTCTGAATCTTTGCATACTACATGGAAAGGACAAAACAAACATCCCCCACCCCCCACACCATGTGTGTACCAATAAAAAGTCACAGTATTTTCTCCACAAGAATATGTTGTTTTAGAAACCCTGACTAATTTTCCCAGCAGTTTTGTGGATGATTCAGCCTGCTTGCTGCATTTTACTACAACAAATTAGTTTAATTTAATTTCTTCAACAAAGCATACATGCAGTACTGGCCCTTTATGTTGTTTGGAGCAGTCACAGAGTATTAAGAGTTTCCCACATCTCCAGCTTTTTATGAACTTTAAGTGTGGCTGTATTTCGGAGTCAAAAACAATCCCTCTCAATAACTGTATATAAGAGATTTTAAAATAACTCTTGTAAAACTGGAAAGAACACTTACAGCAGTGAAACCATCAAAATTCAGTCAGAAAATATTTATTCTTATAAGGTTGAAGTAGGAAGAAAAGAGCTTTTTTCACTACAAAAATTTTTAGTAACTGATATTCTACACTACAGAATATGGTTGAATGCCAAATGTCAGTACTTAATACACAATCTAAACTAACTTTCCTTCCTAGTATATTACAGGAAATCTCCAGTGAGAGCCTAGACATAAGCTGAAGTCTTTCAGTGATGCTCTATAACAAAACTCTTTTAAATTTAGACAACAGGGAAAGAAGTAAAGAAGAATCCTAACAAAATAAACAGCAGTAATTCCCAGATGAACAAATACTTGGGTTTCTCTAAATATATCCATTCTAGCTCAGTTTATCATAGGCAATAGCTATCTTTTGGACTGCTCTTCCACATAGTTGCAAGAGCTACTTCACAACCCAGTTTGTTGCAACTTTATCAAATCCCACTCTGGAAATCCCACATCCCCAAACATATTACCTACTGGAGATTACTATCCTTCCTCCAAAAAAACCCCCAAAACCTGCCCAAGCTCTCACAGAATCAACAGCAAGGTACCAAGACCAGTTTAAATATACAGATGTTTCTTATGTTTTGTTATAATCCAAATCCCCCAGTGATCCAGTGGATTGGCAGTAGAAATAAATTAGTGGCCAACATTCACCTAGACTAGTTGCTGAAGTCAATTCATTCCCCTACCCTGAGGTCCATCAATCCCACTTATAAAGTCCCAGAGGTGAGAGAAGAGGAAACAAGCCCCTGAAGATTTCGGGTTTTAGCACTGGTGGAAAGGTCTTTGTGTATTTCAAGCCTCTCATGAAATGAAACTGAGGCAGTCTAATAGTGCTTCTACATTTAGCACTTGAAGCAATATTCCTGTCCCTTTCTTTGCCACCACTTTCCACAATGTTCTGCCACACCAATGCTCCACACAGGGTGTGCTGGTTACTGAGATGGGCTTCCTGGGATGACTGGCAGCTCTTTGCCCTTAAATTTGCCTATGAGAGAGACACGCTGGCTCCAATGAATGCCATAGGGAAGAGAGCTCCACTCCTTCCCAGTATGCTACAGTCACCACCAACGTGAAGTACCTTTGTCCCAAAACACAACACAGGCCAAAGCCCTTCTCTCCCACATAAAAAGGGGACACAGACAATCCTTTATTTTAGATACCACTATACCACATCTTCTCTGTTCACCCAGTGGTATACTGGGACAAATCTTCAGTACAAATCTTTCTTTCCTGCAGCATTTTTACCAGGCTAACAACGTCTTCTCCCTTCCTCACGTACATCTATCCATCCACTGCTGCTTCCTGGCAGGCCAATCGTTCTCTCCCCCGGCACTCGGAGCCCTGTTTCCCACCACGCACCCCCACGCTGGGCTCTCACAAGGATGTCGCTGCCCCACGGACGGAAGGGATCGAGCCCGGGGCATAAGTGATTTAGGAGGAATTTCTTCACATAAGACATTGGAAGAGGCTGCCCAGGGAGGTGGTGGAGCCACCGTCCCTGAAGGTACTTCAGGAAAGACTGGACGTGGCACTCGGTGCTGTGCTCTAATTGACCAAGGAGTTCGGTTATAGGTTGGACTCGATGATCTCAGAGGTCTCTTCCAACCTAAGTGAACCTGGGATTCTGTGATAACCTGTCCCGGCGCCCCTGCAGCTTCCCTTTCCCCCCTGTCAGAAGCCAACTCCTCCCCACTCGGGTCTCTCCCGCCGGAGGCAGCTCGCTCCCCCATCCCGGGGAAAGGAGACCCGCCCCGGGCCCTTGTGGGGGCGCCTCCCCAGCACGCGCCGCTCTCCCGGGCCCACCGAGCCCCCCCTCACAGACCTGTGGATCCGGCCATCTTGTCCGAGCCCCCCCCACACCGCTCCGGGCCCGCACGCCACGCGCGTCACTTCCCCTCGGAGCGGCTCCGTCACTTCCCGCCAGGAAGGACGAGGCGCATCCCGGGAGCGCGCGGGGCGGGGCCAGGGGGCGGGGCCGGTGCCCGAGGCGCGCCCCCGTGCCGGGAGCCGGCCGGGGTCTGTTCCTCTGGGCAGCGATCTTCCCGGGCGCGCTCTCCTCTCCTGCTCTCCTTCTCGCCAGCCCCTCTGCAGGCACCCGCTACGTCTGTTCCCGTGCGGGCTATTGGCTATTACACCTGGGAAGCAAATTCCCGTGGATGCATCCTTACCCTGCCACCCCCGCTCAGCCCGCGCCCCAACCTCCAGGAATAAGGAAGTCGGTGAAACTTAATTTTTTTTTGTTTTTCAGCTTGGCTTCAAACAAGACACTTAGATTCAGAAGGATCTTTGGAGAGAAAAAAAAAATTAAGAAGTGCCAAAGGCAGAAGAGAATGCAGATAAAATACTTAAAAGCCACAGAAATGCCAGAAGAAACAGAGGTGCGCATTACAGTTAGCTCCTCAGAATGATGTGACAATTTCAAAGGCCGAAATACTTGACATTCAGTGGCATAAGAACTGTGGAAAATTTATTCCACAAATGTCTAACCATGATGCCAAGTGTTTCTTCACCTGCAGAAGTCAATTACAAAACTGAAGTTCCAGGCCCTTCCCCGGGAGCCAGTGCCGAGCTCAGCTGCAGGCGGCTGCTGCGGTAGCACCTTGCACATCCTACCTGGGAACCACAACCTGCACCATGCTGGGCACCCGTAGGCAGCTGGGAGAAGGTGGGAGAAGGCAGCTCCCCTTGCAGAGTGCTGGTGAAGGGCAGCAGGCTCAGAACAATCCAAAAGGGCCCTGCCAGCATTCACGTGGATGTGAGGGAAAAACACACCAAAGCAACCTGCAGGCGAACACACCTGAAAGGGGACACATCCCAAAACCTGTGCCAGGGTCACCGGAAGGCGGGATTCCCAGAAGAACTTGCAGCCCGAGCACAGGGCTGCTGCTAGCAGCAGTCTGTAACACAAAAGACTGTCACACACACACCTCTCTAACCAGTGACAACACCCACATGCTGATCTTGACATCCTACTTTATAAATAACACTCAGTTTTTTCCTTTACCAGCTTATAAAGAGAGAGTTAAACTCATTCACAGACTTCTGGTAGCAATCAGAAAAAGCAACAATGCAAGATGTTTTTCTTCCAGCTAACCTGAAACCTCTTCCCCAGCGAGGACTCAAATCACAGAATATGTTGAATTGGAAGGGAATCACAAGGACCTCAGAGACCAACTCCTAGCCCTGCACAGTACCATCTCCACCATCATACATAAAATGCTCTGCCTCCCTGCAATTATCTTTTGTTCATTTTAGCCCAATACTGTTTTTGCTATCTCCACATACATAAAAACGATAAATCTACAATAGTTTTTAGTTCTTCCATTGATTTCTATTTTCTTTTATCAAGTAACTAGTTTTGACCAGATTTTTGCAACAACAGAAATAAGGAGTTTCAATATTTACACCAAAAGAATTAGAAGTAAGCTTTCCCAGTGCAGTAAAACTGTTCCTTAAGCTGCATTTCAATGATCTGTGGAGCTTTCTGTTGTCAAAACAAGCTGATTGTAGGGATTCTCTTGTGTAGCCTATTTCAGTATTTTCGTGGAAGTAGTAACAATACTGGGGGGAAAAAAAAAAAAGATTATTTTGAAAAGTTCTCCCCTATTATAATATCACTGTAGAAAATACTGTGTCCTTGAACAGAAAAAAAAGAGTTGTCCTTCTAATTTTTGGAATCAAGCAGGTGCAGGAGGGTTATTAGAGACCACTACATAAGCCTTGTCCACTGTGGTCCCTCCATAATGTAACCAGGCTGTGCTCCTACTTGCATTAAGATAAAACCTGCTCAGCTCCAACGTTAGAAAGAAGCACAATGGCCACCCAATGCTGTGCATTTTTTTTTTTTTAAGATTAATCCTTCTTTTTTAGGTGATTTTATGCTAACAATGAACAGCACATCTGCATGTCTTGAGACATGACAGAAATAGAGCCATAGGCTCAGCAAACCAAAGCCCACTTGTATTCCATGAGTCTCTGAAAGCACAGAGCAGACTCCACAGTCCATCTGTGTCCAGACCCATCCATTAGATGTCAAGGCTTACATTTAGGAGTAACAAATTACTGCAATACTAATTGCAACCACAGGAATAAAAAAAAAATGGGCCAAAATATATCTGACAACTGGAAGCTGAACACATTTTAAAGGTGTAACTTCCTTTCCTTCCACATAGGCTGAAAGAGTGGGGGTTTTTCAGCCTACAGGAGAGGTGGCCCCAGCAGAAGCAGCTTCCCATTACCTAAAGAGGGCGTAGAAGAAAGCTGGAGAGTGACTTTTCACAAGGGCACGCAGTGAGAGCACAAGGGGTAGAGCCTTAAACTGAGACAGGTTAGGTTTAAGTTAGATATTAGTAAGAAATTCTTTGCTGTGAGGGTGGGGAGGCAGTGGAACAGGTTGTCCAGAGAAGCTGTGACAGTGTTCAAAGCTAGGCTGGATGGTGCTCAGAGCAACCTCCTTTAGAAGAATGTGTCCCTGCCCATGACAGAAGGGTTGGAACAAAATGATCTTCAAGGTCCTGTCCAACACAAACCATTCTGTGGTTCTAGGATTCTAAGTGCTTACACATGGTAGTGAACTTACCTCTCTCTCTCTCTTCAAAAGGAGTTCAAAATACAACTTCTGCTTACAACTTGGTTAAAATAGAGTATTGGTAGCCATTTCAGAAAAAAACTTTCATAAACTTTACTGTCAAATATCACAGTACCCATCAAGAGAAAAATCAGAATTGCAGCGTGCTCAGCTCAGAAAATAAATATTTGACAATCATGTTGTAAAATAATTTTATTTAAAGTAAGAGTTTCACAGAGTTGAGATTTTTGAGTGCAGATTCTACAGATGGCCCTCATGTTGTACAACATTCTCTCCAGAGCTGTCATATGATGGTCCCCAAGATCCATCTCAGCCTGAAAGATTTTCTAAGTAATATTTGTAACAAGGTATTCATAAAAGACACCTAAGGAATAATTATTTCCTATTTGCAGACTACAACAAACAAAGACATAGCAGTATCTTCCAGCAAGTTTAATCAAACAAATTATTCTTCAGAATGAAGTCCAAATTATTCTTCAGAATGAATAACTACCTTGTGTAACTGATTTAAGCATGATATTAAAGAGGACTGTAGTGTAAAGTATGAAGGGCAATAGTAGTAAGAAAAATAAAAAAGTCAAATAAAACTGAATTCCCTCATGGTTCTTTACAAAGAATATCTCTATGCAATGTCTGACTCGGAAAGCACAGACAGACCCAGAGTGGTCACTCCTTTAACATGGGGCTCTGGGAACTACTTACCCATTAATATGTAGTATACTTCCACAGGTAGTAGTTCTTTTGAGAGCCAGGACCCTTGTGTCTCTCAATCCTATAAATTCTTCACAGGATAGTTCACCTAAAAAAATAAGGACATAAAACACCACTTGGGGTGAGCAAAAGCCTCTTACTTCTATTCCTATTTATACCAAAAGAATTAGAAGTAAGCTTTTCCAGTGTTTATAAGCCCTAATAGACAGAAGTGCCCCAATGTAGGAAGCTGGGCATAAATGTAAAGTCATTAGTCCTGAGAGCTTTCAGGTTTTCAAGTGATTGCAGACTGCAGACTGAACAGAGCCCCACCAAATTCCCTCATTCCATCAGTGCACAACTTGCATTTGATCAGCCAAGAAGAGCAATATAACTCATTCCCTTTAAAAGCACAAGAAGTGTCAGGTATTATGCAGTAACAGAAACACAGAAAACACAGAGGCAATAATAATCCCACAGAAGACTACTGAAGAGTCTCATTCCAAGCAAACAGACATTTAAATTATTACCTGAGTCCAAAAGGGACTCATGACAAGACCATACTACTTTTCTCTCCATTAGACTTAATTTTAAGAGGCATCAAGCAGCCTTACAGTCACAATTCCTCTTTTCTCTCCAGTACTTGGAGAATACAAGAGAAATAAGCAAATGCAATTTCTATCCCATTCCATCTAGAAGTTAATTCCTTTCTTGTCATGGTCACAGGAAGATGTCCCTTACTTTCTTCACAGGTGCTACTTGTAAATTCATGCAGCAGGGTTTCTCCTCCTCCCTTAACAGGAAGCCTAATTAGTAAATTTGTTTCCCATTTCTGTTTGTTTTAATGTGTGCACTCCCAAGTTCCTAATTGCACAAATTCACTGTATGTGTAAGAAGCACATTCTGCTCGTTTCCTCATGCTATCTCAAACTGGAAGTACAAGCAATTAAATATCTGAATGAGCAAGTAAGAAAATAAAATCAGAATTTAAAATAAAACAAAACAACAAACCACTAAACCAAAAAAAAAAAAAAATACCCTCATGAAGCCTTAAAATGTGCAAGCATAGATTTAGAGAAAAAATTTCCAAGGTATTTCAGAGATGTGAAAATTCACAAGCAAAAGGCACAATCATGAAAAAGAACTATAGAATGTTCTAGCCCACTCTTTCTAATGAATACAACCTATATAACCAAAACATATATAAAACCTATACAACCAAAACAGAGTAGAAACAATGAGTCTTACTCGGAGCATGAATACAAAATTTTGCTCACTACACACTAAACTATAATATCAAATGTAAAGTTAACTAATTAATTAAATAATTAACAAAATACTTAAGGACCAATCAAAAAATTCCTCATTTACTTTTCTCAAAATATTTTACATGTCATTTCTTACTGCATTAAGATGTCAGCAAATTTGATTCTTTCACACAAAGATTATATTTTTACTTCCTCTATGCAAAAGAACAAACGTGATTTTGAAATTTAAAAATGAAATATTTAAATCAATACGATTTCTTTTTAAGGTTTACAGTTATTTTAGGTTTCTGAAATTACAGAAGAAAAATTAGGCGCAAATAGGAAAATAAATTTAAACGCTGACGTGTGGTTTACAACGACAGCCACACTGAAAACACTGGAGAATGCGGGCATCGATCCCGCTACCTCTCGCATGCTAAGCGAGCGCTCTACCATTTGAGCTAATTCCCCACCCGAAAAAAAAACTTTCAAAACCTGGACATACACACGCTAAACTTACGGAAAACCACAACATGACTACGTTCGATTATAAACTCGTTGTTTCTTGCTGAGTCATTCTTTCCACTCACCAACAGCGGACTGCAGCCCACAGCTGCAATCATAGGACACGGCCTTCAGCGTGTACACTACCAGCGTAATCTCATTCATCCTTCTAAAACACGAGTCTTTGTTATTTGGCTGGTTTCATACATGAAGCTCTCCAAAAGATCAAGTTACTTAAAAGCAACTAAATGTGTGTTTTTTAGGGGAAAAAAAGAAAAGCCCTACTTTTATTGAACAACTGTTCCAAATTCAACAAGGAAATCCATGTTCTTTCCAATTTTCAGGCCATGCACATGTAAAGACTTGTGTAAAGGCTCAGGAAACGTTTACTGAAGGAAAAAAATGTTATATGCTTGAATGAAACGGAGTTTTACAGTCACACATATGAGTGTGTGTGTGTGTATATATATGCACACACACATTCTGTCATATAAATATGTATATACGCAGACATACGTCTTTTCGGAAGGTGTCTGGCTTCTCTGAGTTGAAAGAGTCAAGTGAAAATAAAGCATATCTGTGTTTTTCTTATTCATTACCTCACCAAATGCACTTGCCTATAACTAATACATTACTTTTAACAGCCTTAAAACACCGACTTTTTGAAAAATGAACGCACCGGTGACGACGTGACTTGACAGGCTGCGTAAAGCTTGTATCGTAGGCAGGGAACATTATGATGATGATGTACGGCCCCTTTACCTAAACTGCACCCACAGCTCCTGGGGCCCGGTCCTTACCCCCACCTCCCCAAAACTGCACCCGGAGCTGGGCTCCCCCCGAGCAGCACCCAAACGCCGGGGCCGCCCGGGAGCAGCGCTGCCCCGGCTGCAGGGGCCGCTCCGCGCTCCTGCCCGCAGCTCCGGCCATGGCCCCCGCACCTGCGCTCCCTCACGGGCCCGCCCCTGGGCCTCGGCTCCTCGCCTCTGATTCCTCTCTTCCTCGGGACAGCCCTCTCTCCTCCCACAAACCCTTTCCCTCCGCCTTCCAAAATCCCCTGCCGCCGGCTCCGTGCTCTTCCATCCCCTCCTTCCCCCAGCCTCCTCGCTTCTGCTTCACAGAATCACAGGATCAATTAGGCTGGAAAAGACCTCAGAGATCATCGAGTTTAACTTCTGCCTGAACACGACCCCCATTTTAACTAGACCGTGGCATTAAGTCCCACATCCAGTCTTTCCTTAAACACTCACAGGGACAGTGACTCCACCACCTCCCTGGGCAGCCCATTCCAATGTCTAATCACCCCTCCTGTGAAGAAATTCTTTATGATGCCCAAACTAAACCTCCCCTGGTGTATCTTACAACTATGTCCTCTTGTCCTGCCCCCGGTTGCATGGAGAAGAGGCCGACCCTCATCTGGCTACAGCCTCCTTTCAGGTGGTTGTGGAGAGTGAAAAGGTCTCCCCTGAGCCTCCTTTTCTCCATGATAAACAACTGCAGCTCCCTTAGCCCCTACTCAATAGGACATGTGCTCCAGACCTTCCCCAGCTCCGTTGTCCTCCTCTGGACACAGTCCAGCCCCTCAATGTCCTTCTTGAAGTGAGGGACCCAGAACTGAACATGGCACTCAAGGTGAGGCCTCACCAGTGCTGAGTACAGGGGGACAATCAATGCCCTGGTCCTGCTGGCCACACTATTGCTGACACAAAAATAATGTGGACACACCTGTAACAACTTTCACGTACACATAACTTGATCAACCCAGGTTTTTTGAGCTGAACCAAACCAAAGTGGCTGAGCTCCACTTTACATCTTTCCCCTACTTACTTTAACCACAGAGGCCTCTCAGGTATCTCTTTGAAACATAAAGTGACATACCAAGCAAGAGAGCTGGGTTTGGCTCTGGCTCTCTGTAGGGTGGGAAGAGTTTACAAACTCCACCTGATTTGTCATGGCAGTGTTCACTTCTGCTCTTCTCCATAAGCTCCCTCTGCTTTTGTACATACAGACAAATTATAGAGCCTGTAATCTGCCACCCAATGACTTTCTGACTGTTGCTTGAATATCTTCATTTACAGAGGAGATTGGTCCTGCACTATGTCGGCACTAAACCAGACAACGGCTCCTTGCTAAGCCAGGCTGCATTTCTCACTCTGCAGAAGAATGGGAGAAGTTACTCATCCATCAAGTTTAAACCAGGCCAAGAAGAAATCAAATTAGAGTGTGAGTGGAGGTAAGATCACCACCTGACTGGTTTCTAACCAGCCTGGCTTGTTTTTACATCATTTACTGGCTTCTGGTGATGCTGAATCATTTTATGAACCTTAGCCCTGACATGTGATGAATGGCTTGTAGATACTGTACACGCACATCCAGCTGTTCCTGGAGCTGGATTCTTTGGCAGGAGGCAAGGCAGACTAGAAATAACTGAAACTAAGCCACTGTCTTTTTGTGGCAGTATTCACTTGGTGCTTGACAAGCTTCAGCATTGATTTGCTATAATTTTTTGACAGTGCCAACACAAGAAAATAAGAAGGGGAAGAAAGAATAATGGTATTCAGAAAAAAATATAGCTGTCAGTTCTAAGAACACTAATGGTACAAGTGAGAGTAATAATCAGGTATAAAGTGCTCTGGATTTATGGCCAGCTGTATGTTTAAGCTATACCTGATTTTTTTAGTTGGTTGTTTTTTGTTTGTTTTTTTTAAAATACTAAAGCTAGTCCTGTCAGAGTTAAACATAAGATTTTTGAAGGGGAGGAGACAGTGATTGATTGTGTATAGTTTTTCAGTATTTATACAATGTTAAAAAAATTAAAAGCAGTGTGAAAATGATGCAACACTTGTGAAGTAAGGAGAGATATTTGCCATGTAAATAATTCAATTTTCTATGGCAGCTGCTAGAACATGCACAGGCACTTCAGCAGGTTTTCTATTGAAAACACTAGGTGGAAAACTGTGATACAAAATTCAGCTGATGTAAGGCACTTTTTTTTCACATGATATTGTTTATGCAGCATGAACCACCTCAGATGCTCATCTGGGCCTAAAAGCACCTGCTTACTTGATCATCTCTAGGAATTTAGAGTGAATTAGCTAACCAACACCCATTATCCCATTATTTAGCAGTGATGACAAGGAACATATTTAGACCAGGCATTCCTAAGTAACTTCCTGGTCAAGTCTTTGGGTTAAAAAAAAATCACCTTATTTTTGTTTTTATCTTCAGAGAAAATAAAGCTTTCTTCACAAGAAGTTGTTTAGAGATGGCTGCTAACAATTCAAATGCTGCTGTGATCCTAAAGGACTGGTAAACAACTCAAGATTCTGCATTGATCTTGTTTCAAGTTGTCTAACACCATTAAATTTTTTTCATAGCCTTTTAGTTGTTTGAGAAGTGTTGAAGTAGCTGTAATTTTACTTACAACATTAAGCAAAAGAAGAACTCAAAAGCTACATAAAAATAGCTCAGCTCTTGCTAGAAGATTTCTAGAAAGAAATCAATGAATTTCTGTTTTTTCCTTGTTACTTTTTTTCAGGAAAAATGTCTAGCACTACACAAAAATAGCAAGGTTATAAACAGGAGATGGGTTATTGCCAAAATATTATTTACCATTTACTGCTAAAACTGCCTTTTCTTGCTAACAGTTAACCTGATGTTTGGTGTCATAGGTGCAGAAGCTGAGATTGCTTGCAAGACAGGAATAGCTTTTACAGTTGCAAATAACCCTTATGTTCTATAATCTCCTTTAAAAAAAACCCAGAAAGTGACAGAGAAAGATATATTGCATATCCAAATTATTCAGAAGTTGTGTTCTCAGCTGTTAGAAACTATCAGGAATGTGCTTGGAAAATGGAAATTCTGTCCTCCTTAAGCGCAAATTGATGTACATTTTTTAAAAATTGTTTTTCAACCTCCACCCTCAAAGCAATACTTAGGAAAATGCATGAGCATAAACCTAATTATGAATTTACATTCTAAAAAAATATTTAGCTCCATTTGAAGGTGTACACACTCAGCTGATATTCCTGTACTTACAGCCATTGCATTGGGAAAACTAGGATAAAAATCTGCTCTTTCCAGCATTACCTTTTCCCCCTGGTGATACAGAAGGCCACTTCAGGGGGACTGAAGAGCTGACCAACAGGCAGGTTGGTGGCTTTTCTGTAGAACACTTACCTGCCATCCCAACAGCTGCCTCATGCATCAGGAGGAGACACAGCTCCAGGATTTCCCTGTTGACACGATGACAAACCTCCCAGCGCCGCCTGTTTACCGCTCCATCTATAAAGGAATAAAAGGAGGGCAGCAGCTGCCCTGGAGGGGAGAGTTGCCATTGGGGTGGGTGGAAGGTTCTGGCACAGGGCAGGGCATGCTTAGTGCCTGGGAAGGGTGGAGCAGAGGCCCAGTGCTGAGAGGTCAGGAAGGTGGGAGCATGCGGGCAGGGGAGCTGGGTCTGCTTTCTTGTCACCTGGAGCGAGTCCAGGCTGAGACCACGGAAAGGCGAAGCAGGCGGAGGAGGTTTGTGCACAGCCTTTTACCCAGGGGCTTTCTGGTCGTGGTGGTTGTCTTAGCGGGTTTCACAAAATCTAGTTTTGGAGTCATGGGGGTGCTTGTTTGAAGGAGGAGGTGCAGTGGGCAGTGGGACTCCTCAGCAGAGCAGATGGTTTTGTGGGTTCTCATGGGGTTCCTATTCCTGTGCTTCTCATTCCTGTGCTGCTCTGCCATGACTCAGGCTCCAGCCCTCCTTCAATTGTCCTCAACTCCTACAACCACACTAATCCTACACTGCATCCGTAAATTTTAATAGCTGTTGTTTTCTTTACTTCTGATACTGCTCCTTCAGAGTTCGCTTAACGTGTAACATTGAGCCCAGGAGAGAAGTGGAAGGCTCAAATCAGAGGATAACTTGTGTTGAAGAACTTTTTGAAGTGGGTGCTATCCTAAACTTTTTTGTGGTCTTAATTCAGCATGGTTGTGGTATTTTGAATACACTGTAAGCAAGTAGCCTCATCAGTGTATGCAGCTCCTCTGGTGATAACTCTGGTTCCCCTGTTCTAGTTTAAAATTATTGTGTATCATGGTGGTGTATAAATTTTAAAAAGGAAAGCTCTCAGATTTTTATATGGATCTAAGTAATCAGGTGTTAAACATACACTGAACTTTAGTGAGTTCTGTATATCTTAACCCTCTAGTCTTTGAACATTGCAGCCAAATACATTTTTCAGTTCATTCCGTATAACCAGTTCCTTCGGGCTTTTTATAAATGGTTGGTTTATTTATTTGGATGAGATTATTGTTCTTAAAACTATTATTCTGGAAAAAATCTCCTTTATTGAGCACATAGTTCTGTTTCTTAGTAAAAGCCACAGGATACGGGGATCTGAATCTTAAGTCGTCTAAGCTAAAAAAAATCTTCATTCTCGCTCCTGTTAATTTTGGCATGAAAAGTGAAAGGTGGATAAAAATTGAAAATATAAAGAAATTGTTTACTATTCTGTGGAAATTCATGGCTTGGAAGAAACACTAAATGAACATGAGGAAAATCTTGTATGTGCTGTTAAGTGATAGCTGAATAGCCAGGTGGCCTAGGCATAGCTAGCCCACATTCTCTGCTATGTGGAATTATAGGGAACGTAGAGAAAATTTAGATTATTATGGTGGTGATTTAGAAGACAAAGGTTGCAGATTCAGTGGGATTCAGGCATAGTCAATCACACTGCTTTTGTAATAACTTTGTTTATTACTACTAACTATTAAACAGTTTGTTTTGTATGTAAAATAAGTGACACAGTTCTTCTGTGTTGTCATCCTGTTTACTTCAAGGAGAGCATTGTGCATGTAGCATGATGTTGAAACTTTTTTAAACAATCATTAAGTTAGTAGGGATACAAGGTCTTCCAGAAAAATTTGGAGTAAGTTGTGATGTGCGTCTAGCCATTTTCCTAGGAAAAAACCTAAATGCATAATCATGTTAATGTATGACTTCATGTTTCCCCATCTGAAAACAGAATGAAATCTTTGCCAATCTGGAATCCATATGATAACCTAGGTGGAAATCTAAAATCCATGGATCCTTTTAGAGAAAGAGAATGGTACCTTGTTTTCTTGGTATTTCAACTCTCTGATAGAGATTTTATCAGTTGAAATAATGAGGATGATTTTTGTGTTGGTCCCCAGGGAGATGACAGAGAGTAGCATGAAATGATCTTGCTCAGAGCTATGCTCTGAGATCACCGTCTTCTTAATTAGTGCACAGAGAGCACAATGTTAACCTAAATGCTAATCTGATAAATGTATACAAAGAACATTTTGGTGTCATACTTCTTACAAAAGCAGTATATTTAATATTAATTATGTTGGCTTTTGCAAGTTTCTGGTGCGACTGCTAATGGTAACTGAAGTTACTTAGGATGCCTGGCTAAGCTGATTCTTTGACCAATATTACAGAATTTTGTCCTAGTGCATAACCTCCCAGATGGACTATACTGATTTTCCTCAAACGTGGTAACCGCAGTGAGTTTGGGTTTTTTTTTCTTTTTGATTGGTTCATATATTTTGGGATTTCTTTAGCATGTTTATGTCTTGTGCTTTGGGTATGAATCAATGAATAATGGTAAAATGGAGGCAAAAATTTATGAACAAGCAATAACATCTTCATCAATAAATCAAGTGTTAATTCTCATTGTGGCCATTGAAAACAGAAATAGGGATTCTGGGAGGTTTCTTCCGAGTCATGGCATGTCTCTTGTGTTGCTTTCTATGTGATTTACAGTGCATTTGGTTGGTGGGGTGCTGTCTGTTGGAGTTCGAGATTTTTGTTTGTGGGTTTTTCCCCCCAGAGGATGGTGTGAATTTTGCTGTCCAATTCCATATTTTGATACTGCTTTTCAGTAAAATAATCTCTGAGGTCCAAAACACATTTCCTTCAATGCTTTTAACACAGCTTTTCTTTCAGTGCTTTTAAAAATGGGATAAATACTGGATACAGAACTGGAGATATACTTGTTTCATTTTAATGCTGTATCTATCAACTTGAAGGTTAGGCTATTTAACAGAATGAACTGAATATACTATAGCTGTCATTTTGTCACTGCTTAATTTATAGTTCATTCTGAGTTTTGCTTGATTTTAAGTAAATTTTATTCTACCTGCTGAGTTAAAGCCTTAAGACTGTCAGTGCCTAGTCACAAATTGAAATTTTCACTTCGGTGCAGTTGTAATCCTGCTTGGGGATTCCCTTAATTAAACCAAGTAGATGTGGTGTACCTTTCAAAATCTAGCATGAAACCCTGTTTTTGCCTGGCCTGTGTTCTTATAAGCCTGATACTGACAGAACTAGAAGGGTTCTGTTTGCTTGCTTGTTTGTTTTGTAGCAGAGGTGTTCTTGAGACTTAAATATTTTTTGTTCAGAAGGAATACTAAGAAAAATGTGAAACATCCCAGAATAGAAAGAGCAGCAAGCTTCTTTACTTTGCCAGGCACACTGACCTGTGGGGCTTTCAGTCAGCAAGTTGCTTCAATGTCAGTGGTATCTGCAGCATAATTCCAGCAGTAAAAACTTAATTACCTCCTGCAAATTAATTTCAGATGCTTCTTTCCACAATGATTAAATATGAGTGGGAAAAACATTTTTTTGGCAAAGCCAGCTGTTTCAGTCAGAGTGAGGGAGTAGGTCACAAGACACTGGAATTTTGTTAATGGAAGAATGTGCATGGGACTTTTGGTATACAGCTTTAGGGCTAAACCAAAGATTGAAATTTTGTTATTTTGTTTTCTGAAATCACTAAGTCATTGAAGAGGAGAGATTTGAAAGATCTGTATATGTCAGTGTGATTCATGTGTCTTAAAGCATCCTGGGGAAATCAAGAGCTGTTTGTGTAGTTATTTAATAAATTTCATTTCAGATACTCCTTTTTTTTCAGAAAGGCAGATTATTTAATATTGCAAGTGTAATAAAAATTCACAACTCTCTCTTGCTGTTTGTGAAACCACTAAACAAAATTTTCACTGCTGTTTCATTATAGTAAAAATTTACATATTTTTTACATTTTAGTTGTATATTTATGATTTTTATATGTATTTGTCTATGTGAGTGTGCTTGTCTGTTTGCTGATAGCATCACGACTTAAAAATGCCTGAGAGATGTTTCCCGGTGTTCCATTTGGTGCTTTTTTCTTTGTTACCAAGAGCCCTTGTTCCATGGGTCCTTTTTTTTTTTACCCCCTTTTTATGACACGAACCCAGCCTCTATTGCCACAAGAGAAAGAACTGGAAGAACTCTACCTATTCAGTCATATATATTTTATATTGTAAAATGTGGAGAAGGGTAAAGTCATTTAGCCGATTGCCTTCCACCTAGGGATTACAAATAGGAAAAATCTGTTTTAGAAAAATACAGTATTTAAACATATCCAGATTTCTCTTACGCAGTTATAATTGTTTGGTGTGAACATAAGTCTTCAATTGCCTGGAAACACAAGCCCGGATGTTACCCAGATGCAGCTCCGCTGAACAAAGCGCCTGCTATTGCCTCGAGGAGTCCAGGTAACATATTAGGCAAAATTCCCACTACGACTGTCAAAAGCAGCGCACTTGCAGGAAGATCTAATTGTTTCTGCGTTTCACTGGAGGGCTGTGCGCTGTTATTGCCTACCCGAGGCTTCGGGAGGGGATTAGAAGGGCTCGCACTGCCCGGCTACCGGGACTTGGGGGAGGAAGTTTTGTTTGTGTTGGGGACAGCGGGTCACATTTGAACGCATTGCGCAGTGTCCCCTCCGGTGAGGAAGTAAAAGGAGGAATGATCACTAAAGAGGGGGTGGGGGCCCGCGGGGGGAATTAGCTCAAATGGTAGAGCGCTCGCTTAGCATGCGAGAGGTAGCGGGATCGATGCCCGCATTCTCCATTTGCTTTGCCGCTGTTTTGAATTCGGATGCGTTTTCTCGGAGCACTTTTGTTTATATAATATTAAGTATGTATGTTTTTAACGTTGATCAGAGCTGAGCTTAATTCTTTTTTTTTTTTTAAGTGCAAATCATTTTCTTCTCATGGATAGAGGAGGACATTAAATGATACTGTAGGAGACCGAATATCGCTTGAAATCACGCTAGGAACAAGTGTGCCCTGCCCATCCTACAGCGGGTGCAAGGTAGCTGGAGAGACGCTAATTCTGTGGTGAGCTGATGATTTATATAGGCAACTACAAACTTTTACATCCTCGCAGGGACAATTTCAGTAACTTTCCGCATCATTAAAAAGTAGTCATAAATGCTCACATTCTGTGCAGTAGTAAGGGACGGAAGTGGCTAATTTTTTTCCCTGTATCACAGAGTATTAGTTTAGATGAGTTTGTGAAGAAATTGTTTCTCGGAGAGTACACAAGTGCGATCTTCACAATTAACATTTCTTCCCCCCGTTTATTTGCCGTATGAGTCGGTTTGCGTTATTTGCTGTGGATTTTCTACCGCAAAGCCGGAGTAGTTCGTGGAAGAAAATCTTCTCCCAGCGCGGCAGCCGATCAAAACACTGGAGAATGCGGGCATCGATCCCGCTACCTCTCGCATGCTAAGCGAGCGCTCTACCATTTGAGCTAATTCCCCGTGCCCTGAGGGGTGGCTGCACTCCTGCTGAATCACCTCTGCTGCCCCAATTCCTGTGTTGAGTCGTTCTGCCTAGCAGGGCTGAGTCACCTCTGAATTTATGTGCAAAAGCCCGTGGCCGAAAAGCCAGCCTGGCTACACACTTGACGTGTGAGGAGCATTTTCTGCTGAGTTCCTTGGATAAAACAAGTCGTTTTCCTGAGCAGTGCCTCCTCTAGCGTTTATTCAATGTTTTACATCTCTTACAGTGCAAATACAAAAAGGCTTGTAAATCTAGAAAGACTACTCTTAGAAGTGACTCAAGCACATTGAGATTTTTCTTCTTTTTTTTTCCAAGTCTTTAGTTCCTTTTCCAACTTTATTTCTAATTAAACATGCAAAAACGATAAATACAATGGTTTAAAAGTTCATATTTAGTTTCTGGAGAGGAAAAATTCATTCATATATTCTCATGTTATACTCTAGAAATTATATGTATTTCTACCTTTATTTATTGACTTTGATAATTCTGTCCAAATAGTATTGCATCTTAAATATATGGGGTTACTAAGCACATTTCTTAAATAGAAAAATTTCACCTGTAGTCATACTAGCTGACTTTGCAGTAGGAAGCACATTGCAAAACCTCTATTCACAGGCTGTTAGATCAAAGAATGCTTTCTGGATTTCAAGAAGGAAAATGTAGTTTACAGAGAGAGTGGATACACTGATATGCTCTGTTTAAATGCAGAGGAGTAAGTCCTGCTAGTAAACTAAAGTGTGTGCAGTAATCCAACAATACATATACTGGTGGTTTTCTCTGAAGGATTTAACTCACTGGATGGCAGCAACCAGTCAAAACCAAATAAATTTCAAAACTGAGCATCAGCAAGTTACAACCTGTCCTAGTAAGGTAGTACTCCAAATCTGATACAATCCCGATTTAGGTTGAAATGCGGAACTACAACCACAGTGTTGCTGCAAACATTCTCTTAAAATTCAAATATTCTCCTGCCTAGCTTCAGTCTCTGCCCAATAAAAATAACCTAAAATTTATCCTTAACACTTCTTGCATTATATTGGAGATGATTTTATCTACCTCACTTGAGTAGACTTGAGGGGGAAAGCAAATATGTAAAAGCAGTTTCGGTCCTTCTCAGAGGCATATGTGTCTTAGGCTCACTGATGGCCCCCTGCATGCCTGTGGCCAGGATCTCTCCCATATCATGTTTCACAAGGTTCCACTCTATGAACAGTTTTCTTTATCAACCCCGTGCAGTTCAAGTCATTATGAAAAAGGCAGATTACCTCTCCCTATTTTTCACCACCACATCTCACCCTACTGCCACTGAAAAGGCCTAAAGATTCAGCTGACAGAAAAACAGTTTAATTAATGCCCAAGCCAGATAAGGGTGAGGAAAGATCTCTGCACTATTTTCAATTATTAAAACATGTCTTTTATAGAATTGACAGCATTGTTTTGTGATCATGAATTTGTTGTGAATGTTGCTAAGTTTTCATGTAAGATGGCAAGTAAAATGTTCTAATTTCTTAACCTGGTTGTGAAAACTTCCTTACCTATGTCTGAAAAATAGCCCGACCTTCTTAGTTCCATTAAAAAAAAAATTAGAGTGTTTCAGTTTTGAAGGCTTTGTGTCTGCATCCTTTAATTTAACACAGATGGCTTCAATGCATCTTCTTGTCAATACTAATGGAAACTGATACAAGTTAATTTAATCGGGCTTGAGTTTTGCTTTCTGGATGGTCTCCTGAGGGGACATCAGGGCATGCGAGTTTTGTATTATCTTGAAGCTGCTCCACTGTGTCGTCTGTGATGTGATTTCCCCGAGTGTAGGAGAAGGACAAATGTAGCATGTGGCAGGTGGCACTGGAAGGCTGCAGGGCACGAGTTTGTCGCGCAGGTTAACGTTAAGTGCCTTATCGCATTACTCCGCCTTATCACGTTAGGTTTTTTTTGTCCTCTTGGGCAAAACCATAGGCGGCTCCGGGTCAGGTGGTAGTTAAATGTTCCGAACGGCTGCCCTGGGGTTACTGGTGAAAAAGCAGAATAAAGGCGAAAAGCCGAATTTGTATTTATAGCTATTGAGGTCTAAACTCACAGGATGTCGGTTGCGGGCACGGGGGAATTAGCTCAAATGGTAGAGCGCTCGCTTAGCATGCGAGAGGTAGCGGGATCGATGCCCGCATTCTCCACTCTCGATTTTGTCGCTCTTGGGAATAAAAATACTTCACTGCATGTAAAAAAATATTTAAATGTAGCCTCACGTGTATAGCAAGAAAAGGGAATGCCACAACGCAGTTTCTTTCGTGAACGCCAAGTAACGAACGGGTTGTTTTTTATTATTCCATACACACAGCTGGAAAACATGTCTGTTCCAGTTTGCCTTGTTTCTTGCTGCTTGATTTGGAAATGGTCAATGAAATGCCACAAGTGTATGATTTTGGAATCGAAGTGGAACGTGTTTTCGTTCGTGAGCAGAGAGGCCAGAGCAAGAGAGAAAACTGCATGTGAAGCTGGAAGAGGATCAGAGTTCTGTGATCCCAGGAGTGCGCTGTAGGGGGGGAATTAGCTCAAATGGTAGAGCGCTCGCTTAGCATGCGAGAGGTAGCGGGATCGATGCCCGCATTCTCCAGTGTTTTGCCGGACAGGAATTGATCCACACTACCAAAGGTGTAATTATTTCAGTAGCATGTTAGTTTTGTTTTAATTGGAGTAAAACTGATTTTTCTTTCTTCCTCCGCCCTTACTACCTAAGTCAGGCTTACATAAATGTATAGGTCAATCCTCTGTTGTAACAGTTGACTTCCTAGACAGTGTAAGTTACATTGAGCAGGAAGAAAATTCCACAGTATGACATTTTTCCATGCTTAGTCACCAAGCCCCACACAGTTGCTCTCTCACTCCCCCACCAGTAGGGAGACAATTAGAAGTGTAAAAGCTGGAGAGCTCAGTGGTTGAAATAAAGGCAGTTTAATAGGGAAAACAAAAGCCATGCACACAAGCAAAGCAAAACAAGGAATTAACTTATGCTTTCCATGGGCACGCCATGGGAATGGGGATGGGGATGGTCCAGCCATCCCCAGGAGAGCAGGGCCCCATCACGTGTAATGGTTACTTGGGAAGACAAATGACATCACTTCAAATGTCCCTCCTTTTCTCCTTCTTCCCCCATGTTATATACTGGGCATGTTGTCAACTGGTCAGAAATATCCCTTTGGTCAGTTTGAGTCACCTGTCCTGGCTGCCTCCTGCCTACCTCCCATGCTAGCATGGCAATATGAGAAGCTGAAAAGGCCTTGGCTCTGTGTAAGCCCTGCTCAGCAATAGCAAACACCTCTGTGTTATCAACCCTGAGTTCTGCACAAATTTAAAATACAGCCCCACAACAGCCACTGTGAAGAAAATTAACTCTATAGCATCCAAAATCAGCACACAATGGATGAATGATGGTTAGAGACCTGAATTAATGTGTCTTGATCACACAGTGGAAATAGTTTAGGAATGCTTCTTCTTCCCCAGCTGTCCATTGTGATCCCTGTGCAGATCCCGTGCAGATCCATTACTGATCTTTACCAGCTTTATTAGCTGTAGTATGAGCTGGATCAGTCAATTTAAGTTTACAGCTAAAAGCTGTCACCTCTTTCCTCCCAAGTCTGTGTCCTGGAAAGCACACTACAGCATCCATATCTTTTAGCCATGGCCTGTGTGCAGGCAGCTCCTCAGAGACTTCTATCCTTCTTCCATTTTGCAGAGGTGCCTGTAAGATGCTGATGCCTCTAACATATCTGAAAGCACACTTGTGTTAGAGCTTCAGAGATAACCTTGACCATGTGATTCACTGACTTCCCCCAACATCTTATTAACTTCTTCAGGTCCTTCTGCAGACTTTGTGCATTTCATTATGGTGCACCTTCCCCTGACCCTTCCAGGAGCTGCACAGCAAGTGCAGCTTTTTAGATGTCAGTCACCAATTATGCTAAATTTGTTGTGTCTTGAATGTAAACTGAGCACCTCAGCGTGCAAAAAGGCCTTATTTCGTCACATCCTCAGTCTGTTCATGGATGAGGAAGAAAATGTGTGTGGAATCAAAAATATATTCCATTTCTTGCTGTGTCTCTGGAGGCCAAAAACTTAACCTTCCCCTTGAACACTCAGGCATACCTGAAAATTCATAGCATACCCAAATGTGACTAGTTTCAGTATGATCAGTAGAGAGAAGATGCCTAGAATCGTCATACTAAATCCCATTGTTCTGAAAAGTCTAGGACATCCTTATGGCTGCTGTGTAGGCACTTATTTTCAGCAAAGTTTTTCTCAGTTCACAATGTGTTGTCACTGGGTTCTTCTCCCTGTAACATCCTGTGGTAAACCTGTTTTATAAAAAACTATTTCTGATCATGATCTTTGATGTGTAATTTTTTATCTCATCAACTGTAAGCAGTGTGGACAACGATAACACAGACATCTGTCTCAGGAATGTCTAATGATTAGAGAAAGACTCATCATTCTTTTAGGATGAACACAGTATTATCCAAGATCACTTCAAGTAAATAGATGGATTATTTTTTTCCCTCTTCATGAAGTGAGGGCAGAGTACAATTTGGAGTATTTCTCAGTAACATCCAATTTCAAGTTTAGCTGAAATAGTTATGCAAGGATTCTAATCTTCACATTGCATTTAAATAAAAAAGACCATATAAAGCAATCATGCTGCTTTGTACAGCTGAGGAAGGTCATATAGAATTGTGTTTTTCTATTAAAAAATCATCCATACCTGGTCTTTGGGAATTTTATTGTAAACAAGCTACAAGATCTTGTTCTTTCAGGACTGATTGTATGTCATTACACCAAAGACTGGTATCTTTATTAGTCAGACTTAAAACTGAAGTAAAGAGACCAGCCATACTTAAAATTGAAGTAAAGAAATGTCATTTCAAGTAGAATCTATCTATCTATCTATCTATCTATCTGTCTGTCTGTCTATCTATCTTTTTTACACTGAGCATATGTCCACAGTACACTCAGGTCAAACAAAAAAAAACCCCAAAACACCAATCTCCTTTCATGCTCTCAGTAAGAACTTCCAAAAAATTGCAGAATTCTAGACGGAAAAGTGCTCAGCACAAGATTGGAGAACTTGAAATGAACACAAGAGAGTCCTTTTTAAGTCAAATAATTTTATTTCAGCTTACTGCAATACTAACAGTAAAAATTGCATTTACTAAAAAGTCATTTGAGTTTTTACAATTCAAATGGAAATACAGGCAATATTGTTACTATGCTCTAAAAAACATCATAAAAAACACGAAGCCCTTGCCATATCAGTAATTACATTTAGCTAAATTTAGCATCATTGACATGAGGATTTTCATAGTATCTTGTAATGACAGTGATGCCACTTAATCATTACTACCCTTGTCATAGCAAACGATAGCCCAAGCCGTGAAAATATTGCAGGGGCAATGCAGTAAGGCAAAGTGAAGCCATGACAGTTGGCAGGGAAAGGCTATGCCTGTCATAGCAGATGATAGTCCCAAATCTCAAAGATCTTGCAGACTGATACTATCTGGAGTAAGGCGAAGTACAAGTCGTGACAGCGGGCTCTCAAGCACAGGGTAACTCACAGCAGCCTCACAGTCTTTCCAGTCACAGTCAGGAAGTCCTCATCAGCCAAGGCACGAAGTGCTTCTTCAAACATTTCCTTCGTGACAGCCTTGGAAAAAAGGAGCAAATAAATAAAGATGGGGAAAATACTTCAATCATAGTAAAAATGCTATACTTTCTACCAATTTTCTAATATTTTTATTTGAAGCTTTCATTTGTTCTATGCAAAAGTTGAAGCCAGGCCTGGAAGCCTGAAGCTGAGTTTGCTAATTCCAGAACCAGAATAAACTAAGGTACAGCAGATTCAAGTCATTTGTCTGTAACAAAACTGGCTTTCTAGTCATGCCAACAAATCGTTCATGTTTCCATTTCCTTCCACCATGTGATCTGAGGACAAGAATGGTAATTTGGAAAAAAATGCTCTTAAAAATTAATGGAAATGTAGAAACAAAGCAGGAAACTCACTATATCAGACTGTGCTCGAAGATCATCCAAAAGCTGTTGGTACTTCAGAGATGGTGCTTTACCCTTCGATTGGATGAGCTTCCGTAAGGCTTGAGCCAATTCCTCTTTCCGCTTACGAGCTGTTGTGCTCATTCCTTATAAAAGCAAAGAAAATACCTTTTAGCAATCAGCTAAGGAGGACAGGTGAAGTTACATTTTAAAACTCACAAAGTCCCAACAGCAGCCCTGCTTCAACACTACGGAAGCACAAACCTGTTGTGAGAATGGATATGTCCACAATTCCAGTCCTTGGATCAGTAGCAGATTGTTTCAACGCTTCCCGATGGAGGCGTTTTGCTTCCTCCACATCAATGGTTTCCACCTTCTCGGAGAAGCGTACCTTGGCGTGCGCCTCTGCCAGCCGGATCAGAGACTCCAGCTGCCGGGGGTAGGCAGAAACCATTCCCCTGCCACTGCCAATCTTCCTCATGTCCACATATGCCTGCAAGGGACACGCTCGTTACATGTTTCACTGCATATTAATTCCTTTTCAGCCCCCTGCATCCCCCACCTCTTATTTCATCACATGAGCAATTCTGGCAAACCATTCCAAATACTGCATTTCTGCTCACACCCCTTCACGGTTCGTCTGCAGTGATGAATAACCACATCAAATATTTTTTTTTTTGGTTATAAAGCAATTAAACCATGGTAATGAATCAAGTTTGAATCCCTTTAGAATTCTGGATTAGTCTTATATAGCAGTACTTGTGTTTATGATGGCACATTTTGCTTTGGTAGACTTTAATGTATTTTATGTGATGGAACCAAACCAACATATCTGAAAGATAAACATTAGAATGCAGAATGACTACTCTGATCCCTCTTTCCATTAGAGACTTTTTTTTCCAAGGATCTTACAGAACGTTTTTATGTAAACAGAGAATGTACGTACAAGGGAATTTCACCACTTCTGACAAGTCAGGAAAGACTCTGAACATTCTCAGCAGCAATTCCTTTACCTCAATAAGGGCTTGGCCTGCTTCTTCACCTAATCTGGGATTTACATAACTACGAGCATATGCAATGTAATCCCTCAATACTGCCATATCCATGTATTCCTCCTCCATCTTTTCTTCACTTTGGTAGTACAGTGAAACCAAATGGCGAGCAAGGCGTCTGTCATAAGCTTCATCACGTGGATCCAACATCAAAAATATCAAGTCAAACCTGAATGGGATATGATCCAGTATTAGTGTGCATACTTGCTTGTCATTTAGGTACTTGGCTTATAAGGATTTGACATAGTAAGTACAGCTAGGAGTTACTGGACTGTTATTTTCTACTCTTAGTAGGAATTGCTTACACCCTATGAACTTGAAATTTTGAAAGCAAGGTACTTTCTGCAAAATTCAGATTCCATGTTCAAGGCTGACATATTTTGTTTCCTTAAAAATATCCACACCCCACGCCCTCCCAAAGGAAAGTTGCAGCTGCCACAAACAAAAAATCCCACACACATAACAAATGCACAGAACTTGCTGCTAAAGGTACTGCCCTGAAATACAACAGAAAAAAAAAAGTAACTAAATAAATTACAAATAATTTTAAAAGTACTTGCAGTTTAATCCTGAAGAAAGTGGTTTATAATTTTACAAACAGTATATTCAACTAGTCTCAACTATAAGCAGACATGGATAATGCATTTTTGGGCAGCCAATGATTTATTTTTTGTAGGCTTAAATACAGTAAATGGTGGAATTGAGATGCTGCTCAAACCTAGCAGCTCTTAATTGGAATTTAAACCGTAAGCGTTTTCAGGATATCTGGTATACCATCAGTGTACTTCAAATTTCCAGTTACTGTGGAAATTCTTAACAAGATGCAACTCCAGCATGTAGTTTAATTTTCTGTCAGCAAGCACTAAATGTGGCTCTAACAGCTATTGCCCAAATGACTGACCAGCACAGCTACCTCCTCAGCTGAATTTTACAAAGCAGCATGAAGCAGGCACAGATCTTAGGATTCTACCACCTCTACCACCAAGTTCCCTGATCATAAGTGTTTCACTTTAAAAGCTTTATGGAGCTAAAAAAAGCATCCTAAATTTTTGTTAAAGTTATCAATACCCAAAGTTTCAGAACAGCTCTTTTCTAGGAGATGATTATGAAACAACATAGAATTAAATAAAAGAGATCCTACAGATCTTATCACACCTGCTCTTCAATGTCAATGTGTAAATACTAAAAGGCACTTCTGTGCTCTCAAAGGTATTGTAAGGATAGCATTTAAAAGTATGTGCTATAAAAATTTTCCATTAGGTTGTGAACAGCACAATGGTTCTACGTAGTCATTTTCAGAAGAGAAGTGTAACATCCCTTAAAAATGACAAATGCAGTGCAGTTCAGTACCTTGACAGCAGTGTGTGAGGAAGCTGAATGTTTTCAATAGTAGTCTTTTTTGGATTCCACTGTGATTCTATAGGATTAGCTGCTGCTAGGATAGATGTACGAGCATTCAATTGGCAAATAATTCCAGCCTGTCAAAAGGAAAAACATTTCTGAAACCAGCTGCAGCTGTGCCACCAAAACCTCCCTCCAATTTCATGAGATCACCAATTATTAGATGGATTCTGTAATCAAAAACTGCATTGTGAAAGCCTCTGAGTAAAGCAAGAGCAGAAGCGTCTAGGAATAACTTCAGTTTCATTTACCTTTGCAATGGAGAGTGTCTGTTGTTCCATTACTTCATGTAGAACTGACCTTGTGCTTTCATTCATTTTATCAAACTCATCAATGCAGCAAATGCCATTGTCACTAAGTACTAGAGCTCCTGTCTGAAGAACCAGCTGCCGTGTTTCTGGATCCTTCATCACATATGCAGTAAGACCAACTGCACTTGAGCCTTTGCCAGAAGTATACTGGCCTCGGGGAACCAGGTTGTACACATACTGGAGCAGCTGGGATTTGCTAGTACCAGGATCACCACAGAGAAGAATGTTGATCTCTGCACGAAAATTCCCTCTTCCTGTATGAGTAAAATCCTTTCTTGATCCGCCAAAAAGCTGAAGCAGAATACCCTATAAAAAGGAAAATATCACTTCTTGTATAGATGCAACAGAGCAAATCCAACTTATCAACTGAAACATCTGAAGGACAAACACTGCTGAAATTAACACAATTCAATGTATCTGGGTTTCAGGCATTAAAGACAGAAATCTTGTATGTCGTTGCCATCAGATTTTGGTTGGAACCTGACTAATCTCTTCTGATGAAGGGTCCTTAGTTTTCCTCAACTCCACCCCCTAGACTTGATGTGCCTTTATCAGCATGTTGAAAAGGTAACAACAAAAGGAACTGTCATTGCCATGTTCCCATTTCATAAGTAAATCATTGTATGGTTTTGAATTATACTTTCAGGAACCTGTGAACTATAACAATGTATAAATATATTAAAAAAATCTCAAAGGAACATACTTGGAAGAGGAGTGTTTGATGTCTAACAATACCTTGAGACCTGCTACTGATTGCACTTTTCACAATGTTCTAGTACCTCAGCTGACACTTTACTGAAACAGTACCTTCTTGGATACATCCAAGTAGAAGTTTTGATACTCCCTAATTCAGAGTCAGCTGAATGTAATTTTGAAGCTACTGTTGTCTTGTGGATGCCTCTTCTCAGCAAACACAGTTACTATGTTATAGGTACTTACTTTCCTTTGATAATCAGTAATCTGAACTTCCAAGAAATGTCCAAGATGCATCCTGCAATTAAGTTTTCCCAGTTCTGCTGCCCTCGTACCTTTTCAGTTATCTTCCCTCTAATTAACACTCCTTAGTAGCTTGAAAAGAATTATCATGCACTTACAACCAACTCCACCCTGACAAAGATCATGACATTTTAAGACTGCTCAAGGTAACAGCTTTTTGAATTTTTTAAGTTTCAAGATACATCAAGAACAAACAGTAACTACAAATATATACACATAAAAATACATGTCTTACAAGAGAAATACAGAACTTTTCACCTTTTTGATATCTTCATGCTCATAGATGCTTGGAGCCAATGCTAAAGCAAGCCTCTCATATATGTCTGCTTTTTTAGAAAGCTCTTTGAGCATTTCCACACGTTCCTCTGTAAACCTCTTTTGCTCAGTTTCCTCATCAACACCGTGCAGGCGTTTGGAGTCTGTCTTGCGATAGTGTATGACGTCAATGTGGGTCTTATACACGGATTTTACACTGCTGACCCGGGGATTAACTCGAATGGGGACTGCCCTGTAGATACCTAAATGCAAATTTCAGTCACAGCATGAGATACGGAGAAACACACTAATTCCAAACCCTAAAAATTTTACCAGTTCCCAGGAATAGAGCTCTTCTAAACAGCCTAAATACTGTCATCTAATTTCTCACTGTAAATCATGTAGAAGCCACACTTAAGTCACCTAGACCCATTTTTGCAGACAGACATATATGTTTTACATTCGTACTAAAAGTGTTCTCAACAATTAAAGCGTTTTTGAAAAAAAAAAAAAACCCTAAGGCTTGATGCTTTTGAAATTCCCACTCCAGTCAGCCTTTCCCCCTCTTTTTAAGTGCCAAGTTTAATAACAGCTTTCTTACACATTTCAAACAGCTTGGATTTTTTACAGCAGTTGTTTTAAAGCAAAGTGGTTTATAATATGTTGCTGCAGTATCACAAGACTTACTCTACATTATCACTCTCCTGACTGCAGACACTATTTAAGATACTGTCTCTTCACCTATAGCTTCAGAATTAAGGAATCAAGGTCACACAGCCTGGGGATGTCTAGTCCAATCATGGGGTCAAACTGGAGTCAGCTGGAGTCCACTGCTTGCTAAAGGCTGTGTCCCATCAGCTTTTGAGTATCTCTAAGGACAAAGACTCCATATAGCCTTGCCAGTCAACCTATCATGAGGCTTGACCACAAAAACAGTAAAAAAGTTCTTGTTTTTAACCACGATTGCCTGCATTTCAGCTTGTGCCCTCTGTGTTACCACTGGGCATCATTAAGAAGAGTCTGGCTTTGTCTTCTTGACACCACCACCCCTCCACTCACACTAAATCAAGTGTTTCTAAACATGCTGCTAAGATTGTTAGCCTTCTTTTCTCCAGGCTGAGCAGTCACAGCTTTCTCCTGTATGTTCATGTCTCCCTTGCCCTAGGAGACCCCACAACTGGACCCAGTGCTCCCTCAACCTGCTGGCAACACTCCTAATACAGCCCAGGAGAATGCTAGCACCACAGCCATGGTCTATCAAACACTGCTTCCTTTCAGTTTTGTTTTCCTCTGTGTGTTTGCTGAGGGTGTAGAACACTGTCCCAATCAGAAAAGGTTTCCAGTATAATTGGCTCTATCACCTTTCCCAGGGCTCAAGATGAAGCTGACTGGCCTGCAGCTTCCCATGTCTCCTCCTCACTGCAGGGAATGCCATAGGCTTTTTTCCTAGTATTTCAGCCAGTCACCATGACTTTTCAAGGATAACTGAATGGCCTTGCAAAGAAAGTGTCCGGCTCCCTCAGCACTTGGAAGTGCATCCCATCAGGTCCCTTTACAAACACAATGAAAAAGAAAAATGGAAATACTCAAACCAAATTTTACCTGTGACATTAATTCTGTCACCTGGCTGAACTTTATCAACAAGGTCATTGTGAGCAAAGAGTGCCACCGTATGCGGGGTCTGTCCAGCTGGCATATCTTCAGGAGACTCCTGCAGTTTGATCTAGCAAAAACACCATTTAAGTTTCAGTTGCAAAAAAGCAGAGCTTTTCCACAGAGCATACAACAGGATTTTGTATTAACAGTGTCTTCAGCATAATTTTGCATCAGGAACAAAACATCCCTACCCAAACAGCAAAACTGATTAAAAGAGATTATGAAAATGAGAACTCTGCTGATTGCTACTTCATGGATAAAATGCTGCTACAAACAAAGCTCACCTAGATCAGACAGAAGTGGACATACTGTATATAAAGGGGCTTCCATACAGAAACATTAAGAGATGTACACACTTCATTTCATCCTCCTAGTGCATTTCTTCTCCAAAGTATACTTCCTGTTTCACTAAGTTGTTTCACCCTTTTCCACGTTCCAAAACACTTTTTCTTTTCAAAGCATTCAATCTCAAGATACATAACTAACGCTGTTGATGATTTTATGGGGGTGGGGGAGCAAGAACTAGCAACTCTTTCATTTTAGCCACTACCTAAGCCAACATACCATCTGTTTGTCAGAGAACATGGATCTATTGTGAATCAGCGCCATACTGTGCGTTGTGTTACAGTTCTTGCACACTGATGGTTCAGCAATCCTGCCACGGTCAATTTCCACTCTGGTGGTGAAAGCGCAAACCTGGCATCTAAAGAATGCTTCCTGCATCTCAGGAATTAACTGGGAGCTTCTGATGACCATGCCACTGATGGTGATGAGTTGATCAATGTCTACAAAAGAACAGACTCGTGTCATGACCTCATACTCTTCAAATTTAAATAACCTTCAAAATTTCACATTACGATAGTTTTTAGGCAGAAGATAGACAGACAAGTTATTACTATTTTGTTTAAGCAAAAGGAATCATAAATGCATAATACAAATATTCTAATTTACAGGAGTATATATACAAAAGAAAGAATCCTTTGCACTTGTGGAACTAAGAACACGAGTAGTTGATGATAGGAGAGATTTTCTTTATGTATAGATTATTCAGTATTTGGGCTCTAAAGCATTTGATTCTGAAACAGACATGAATGGAAGACATTGGTCTGGATGGACCACAAGTGCAGTTTTATATAGTCAATGTAATCCTATGTTAGTATTCACTAAGTTCATCAAAATCTTTAAGATTCTTTTCTAACATGCTAAGCAAAAAGTTTACCTTCAGGATTTAGATTTCTCATATTCCTGGTCTTCAATGCATTATATGGCCTCACTTGAATTTGATGCTCTAGTATTGAATCAGGGTAACGATCAAAAAATATCTCATTGGCAGCCATGTCAAATGTTGGGATAACTTCCTGTATTAGAAACCACTTACAAGTTAACAAAGTTACACAGAATGAAGTAATTATACATTAAGCATTTTATGTGCTGCTGACCAGCCAGTATTGACTAAAAGTTATACCATCTGAACATTTTCCTACGTAACACAAAACCTGCTGTTCAGATCAGATTTATTCATTCACTTGAGTATTGCAAGGGGTGGAAGTACAGAACTCTGAACATTGCAGTTCACCAGCTAACTTTGCATGCATGAAGTACTCACTATTTCTATGATCATCTACTATGAAACAAGACATTTTATATTCAGTAAAACAAAGTAGCCACTGAGATTGCACCGAACACACACAGTATGCCCAGTATGCACTGCATTTAAACAAGCATTTTAAAACCCAGAAATATATGGAAGAGCCACCTGAAAGTCAGAAAAAAGTGCACTATTTCACCTGAGGATAGCAGATTAGTTGCCTGTAGAGATTTTCATCAAATGATCTTAGATGGTCACAATTTATGTTCAGGAATGGTTCCCCAACCACATTAATCTGCAAAGGAGTTAGGAAATCTTTAGCTCAATGGCATGTAAGACTGAAAAAAGAAAAGCTGAATTACAAATTACTGCATTTTAAGTACCTCTTGAAGTCGTTGCATATAGCGTGGCTCATTAAGATCCAGGCCAATGTCTTCATCCTCTTTATCCAGTGGATCAATAAAGCGCTGGAGAAATCTCTGAATGTTAGAGGTAAAAGAAAAGACAGGGAAAATGAGCAGAATTTAGCAGTACAAACACCTCCTTTGTATCAGATTTAACTTACAATATCAGATTCAACAACAGTATTTGTTTAAATCAAACTAACTTTTCATTAAAAAAAAAGGAAGAAACAAAACCCACCTGAAATTTTTCTTTGCATAATGCCACATTAACATCTGTTCCCCAAATAACAAGCTTTTGTCCAAGAGATTGCTCGGTTGCTACTATATCCTCAGCCAGCTGCATGGAAACAAGTTAAGCATATACAAGTATTTATATGTTTAAAAAGAAGTTACAAATAGATACAAGAGGTGAGAAATCTACCTACCCCATCTGAGTGTAAATCCACTTGTCTGGCTTTACGGACAGACCCGAGATCTGGCCTCTGCCTGACTGGAGTTCCT
Organism: Buphagus erythrorhynchus; assembly: GCA_013400855.1. Lineage (NCBI taxonomy): Eukaryota > Metazoa > Chordata > Aves > Passeriformes > Sturnidae > Buphagus > Buphagus erythrorhynchus. The sequence continues at coordinate 47,856 of VZTT01052564.1, forward strand.
CGTGCACCACTTCGTGGGGTACCCTCTACCCTGGAGCTGGGTGTGCCGTAAGTCAGAGGTGAACTGATGTCAAAGTCAAGAGGAATGGCTATAAAAGGAAGTGTTTTATAATAATTATTAAGACATTTTACATCTAGAGCAGACTAAAATTCAGCATCTGCATTTGTCTCATTGTTCCTTCAACTCTTGTCATAAAATGAGTACTATCAGTCAAGCCCTGTGTTTTGTTAAAACACACAATAAAGATGTTGCCAGTTTTCCTAGAACTTTTCTTTGTATTAACACTCTTTTCAAATATCACAAGTTCGAATAAAGGTTCCCTAGAAAACTTTACTGCAGTAGTACATTTTAAAACTACGCTGGAGTTCAAGCATAAAAGCATGCACATTTTAGGAAACACTTTTTTTAGTATTTTGGGGATGGTAGAGCAAGTGACACAAATAACAGCTACTGCAATTAAAAACAATCCTATATATAAAAGCAAGGACGGCTTTCTATAGCAAACAACCCAACACAGTTCCTTCTGTGTTAGTAGTTTTATTATTCTTTCCATAAGTAAATTTTAAAAACTAATGTATATTCCCTGATACATATTCCCATGCTAACTGGAGCTACGACAGAGATCTGCATCCCAGACACGGACTGCACTGCTGTAGAGTTCACTATACTAAATTCAAATGAGAAGCATGGAACAACGCTCATTTTTTCCTCGAGCGTTTTTCAGCCGGATCTGGCCCAAGGCTGGCTGCACCCCCAGGGCCCGCACAGCCACGGAGCCGCCCCAGCCCCAGCGTACCGGAGTGGCGGAACTGCGGCGGGCTGGAGAACAGCGCATCGGCGGCGCCGGGGCTCTGCACGTCGGCGGGCGGGGACGTGGGCATGGGCTGCAGGTCCCCGGTGGAAGTGGAGTCGTCTGTCCGACGCTTCTGGGAAGGAGGAGAGCGAGCATCTTGTGCTGCAAGACACAAGCAGACCCGGAGCCGGCGTTAATTGTAACGGGCGGGCCGAGGCGGGGGCCGGGAGGACACCCCCGGGGCCCACCCCGCCGGCCCCTTCCCGCCGCAGCACTTACGAGTCGGGGGGTTGCTGCCTCGGCCGCGCTTGCTCCGTCGGCGGCTGGGAGTGGAGGCTGGCGACGACATGGCGCTGCTGCGGCTCCAGCGGCGGTCCTACCTGGGGGTAGGGGGTCGGCGAGAAGAATGAGCGCGGCGGGCGCTCCGCCACCGGCCGAGCCCCGACCGGCGGGTTTCTGTCCCTTTCTGCGCCTCGGCAGCCGCGACCCCCGCCCGCTGCCCCCACTCACCTGTACAGCCCCGCAAACACCGCCACGCTCCGCGCCAAAGCCCGCGGCGTGCGCGCGCTCTCCCGGGCTTTCTGGCCAATGGCGAGGCGCGATCGCAACGGGAGCGCCCAACGAAAGCAGAATGGGGGGATGCGGAACCGAGAGGGAAAGGAGGAAGGAGATGAATCCTCTGGATCCCCGAAGTGAGGGTCGCGCCCCGCTCTACCTGCTACAATAGAGAAAGAATTATAATGCAGGTTACTACTTGTGGTACAAGACAGAGGCTGCCCTCAGTAATGGCAGAACGCGTCCCCCCCCGCAACCTAGCGTGGAGCCGCCCGCACCTTACCGAATTTCGCGGCAAAACTAGGGCTGCAGGGAGGCGTGGGGAGGTTGGAGCAGCCCATTCTCTGAGGAGGGGGGAAGCCCCACTGCAGCCAGCATTACTGTCCAATTCTGGGCTCCTTGGCACAACAGAGACCTAGAGCGGGTCCAGCGAAGGGCAATAAAAATGATTAAGGGACTGGAGCACCTCTCTGATGAGGAAAGGCTGAGGGAGCTGGGCCTGTACAGTCTCGAGAAGAGACGACTGAGAGGAGATCTCATCAATCTCTATCAGCATCTATAGCGAAGGTGCCAAGAGGATGGGGCCAGGCTCTTCTCGGTAGCGCCAAACAATAGGACGAGAGGCAACGGGCAGAAAGTGATCGACATGAAGTTCCACCTGAATGTAAGGAAGAACTTCTTTACTGTGCAGTGACAGGGCACTGGAACAGTTTGCCCGGAGAGGCTGTGGAATCTCTCTTACTGGAGACACTGATGCACTGTCTGGATGCAACCCTGTGCCGCGTGCCTGCGTGAGCAGGGAGGTTGGAGCAGATGACCCACTGTGGTCCCTTCCAACCTGCTCCATTCTGTCATTCGGTGTGTGCATGTCCTGAGCCCATCCTAAGACGAGAGACATAAAAGCGCCCGAAAGCCTCTTCCCTGCCGCCGGCCCTCATTCCGCTGGGAATGGTCTGGCGGAGCAGAGCGCTTCGCCGGCCCGCGCTCAGCGGCCCGCGTCCCCCCGGCTGGCGTTGGATGCGGCGGGAGGCGGGCCCTTCCCGTTCCTGTTCCAGGGGCAGCATGGCTGGGGTGCAGCCGTGCCTGCTCCAGCTGCACCGCTGCCTGCAGCCCGGCGATGCCGCGGGCAGCGCCCTGCACGCATACAGCCTGCTCCGCAGCCTGGCCGAGACGTGCGTGGCCAGCGCGGCCAGCAGCGAGCAGGGTGCGCCCGCGGCCCGGCCGGGCGGGGCGAGCTGAGCGGGGCCCGGGGGGGGCTCGGTGGGGCGGGACACACGCACCGGGCCGGTGCTTCTGCGGGGCGGCTCCGTCCGTGCTGCGCTCCACGCTTTGTGTCACTGGTGATCCCGAGGGAGGGGGTCTGGGATAGCTGGGTTATCCCCAGATAACCGTTCACCGGGGTAAAGCACTTGGGTGTAGGCCGCTCTGTGCGCAGCTGCCCCTAGGCTGGCTTCCCTCGGCCCTGGGCACGGGCCCCGAGGCCATGGGGCAGCTCACTAGCACCCACGCTTTGTTGCGGTTTTTCTGGTGACAAGCATCAGTCGTGCCCAAGGCGTCAGGTGCCCCTTTTGCCCCGGGGATGGGCTGGGTGCTGCCCTTGATGGTTCCTTTGCCTCCCTGCAGCGCTGCACCTGTCCCTGGTGTTTTCCCAGGAGCATGGCTTACTCGTCTTTATCCACAGATCCCTCACCGTCGAGGAGGTAAGTTGGCAAACTTTAGGTAGTGCTATGTAAACAACGTGTTACACACTTCAATTTTTTTTTTAAACTTTTTAGTTTCGAGATTGCAGGGAAGAAGCACTGAAGTTTCTTTATGTCTTTATGGAAAAAGTTGGTGACAAAATTCATCCTTATGCCTGTAATATTAAGGTAGGTAAATGAAAATTATTTCCTGAAAGTGTTTTTGCCAGGTAGTTGAAATTAGTCTGGTGGGTGTCATGTCATAACATTCATAGCTGTACTTCACCCCTCCCAGTCAGCTTGCCCATTTCTAGTGTTCTTGTTAAGAGCTGAAATAATTTTAATTTGTATGATGTAAACTGTAATTCATACCACAGAGCAGTGTGGAATTGTTTGTCCAGCTGTAGACTTAATTTTATTAACTTTTCTTTATAGAACATAGTAGGTATTGATTCTGAAAATTAGTTATTTTCATTGGAAATAGTAGTTGTAACTTCTAATTTATGCAAACTAAAGTTGCCATGTAAGTGTAAAATTTTAAGTGTTTCTATAGGGTTACTTGTAATTACCATTTTAAAAAATTGACCTGAGAAGTTGTTACTTTTGCAATATATACAGATATTGGTGGTAACTACAATACCTGAAGTTAGCAGAGTCTAAATGTCTAAAGTCTAGGATGGCTGAACATCTATACTGCTTTGCATAGAAGTGCTTGACTGCACCACTGAAGTTTCTGATCATAAATTAGTAGCTACTTATTGTAAGGACTGATAAGACTGAGTTAGAAAATTTGCTCTGTGTGCCTTTTACTGCAGAAACTTCAATTTCTTTCCTTGAGCTGGGGTTTGTAATTATGTCAGACAATGCTGCAGTATTGTCAGTAAAGCCATTTCCAGGACTAGATATTGTTTTAGTCTTTTTAAAAAACCTTAAGCTTGTAAGGAACAGGTACTTTAAAGAGGTAGAAGAATATGTTATCTTTGAATTTCCATCTTTACTTACTAGTATTGTTATCTTAATTTTCTTTTCTGTGTAGCAAACTTGTCTTAGTGTCTATACAAAAGATAGAGCAGCAAAATGTAAAATCTCAGCACTGGAACTTCTGATAAAGGTAAAATGCATTTTATAAATCTCTCTTGTTTCTAGGAAAGAAGTAGAAAATTTGCTGTATTACTATAGTTACACTATATCATGCAGAAAATCTGTATCACAGAGTGGCAGAATAAGCTGAGTTGGAAGGGATCCACAAAGATCATCGAGTCCAGCTCCTGGCCCTGCATAGGACCATCCCCAAAAGTCACACCACATACCTGAGAGCATTGTCCAAACATTTCCTGAACCGTTGTCAGATGTGGTGCTGTCACCACTTCCCTGGGGAGCCTGTTCCAGTGCCCAGCCACCCTTTGGTTGGAGAACTGACACAGCTTCGGGCCACTCCCTTGGGTTCTGTCACAGGGCACCAAAGAGGAGAGATCAGTGTCTACCCCTCCTCTTCCCCTCGCAAGGAAGTTGTAGTCTGCAGTAGCAAGAGAACAGCGATAGCTAATATTTAGATGTTAAAAAAAAAAAGTTTTAACAACAGATTGTCTTCAATATTCTCCAGTAGGTTATTTAGATGTGGGCGTGTCATTCCTTAATCTGTTAGGGCAAGACACAATTGTTTTGGGGGCAGTTACAGATCTCTCTCTCAGTTTATTATGGTTATTTTAAGAGAAATTTTGCTGTTCAATTGCATTCTTGCTTTAAAACACTATGTATTATATATGCTATTATAATTTTGCCTGGAAAGGCTGACCTGGAACAGAGACTAGACAGAGCAAAAGGACTAAAATAGGTATTTATTGGAAGGATACACTTTGGGCAGTGCAAGAGCCTGACTGGGGCTACACTCAATTCGAATCCAAGATGGATACTGATCATGAGTTTTTACACTTTTATAAGTTTTGGTTCATCTACATATTGGGGTCAATTATCCAACCATAGCCCCAGGCTATATGAAGTCTCAGCCCCCTGGCTTGTCCCCTTTCCCTCTCCATTTTTTTGCTTTTTAGGTACCAGTTCTCCTTGATTCGCAAGCTAGAAAGGGATTGTTTTGTCTAACTACTATGTGAAGAGACCTTACTAACACCTAATATGAAGTTTCAGAGTTACACACTAAGCAGCAGAGATTCTGAAAAATATAAAGACTAAAACCCAAGGCATCAATAATATAAGATAAAGTGTTTGAAAGGTGTGGAGGAGCAGGACTTTCTTCCCAGAAATGTAGTTGCTGTGTGATACAGTAGTTCCTTTGAATGCATTTAGACTCTTCTTTTGTAAATGCTTTTATGCCTACTTAGGTTTGTTTATGAGAAACAAAACTCCCTTCTGAGTTATTATGAGTCAGTTTTGTGAATTGAATTGGCTTTATACTAGCAGAGAGAGAAATACAGTATGATAAAAGTTACAGCAGACTTGCTAAGCCTGTGCTCTAGTGGGGTTTATATGTACATATGTATAAATCATACTGTGTACAGATTTCATGTGGATGATTTATATATAATATGTATATTATAAATTTAAAATGGTAAGTTTTGTATTTATGCATATATAGGAAGGTAGTTTCTTGTTAAAGTAGATTGCATGCCATTACTCTTCTTTGGACAAGTCATCTTAGATCTCTTTCATTGAATAGCATACTTGCTTACTTAAGCTGAGCTTACATGTATGAACTATGGTTTTATTTAGTATTGGGATATTTATCTTAATGCTTTTCTTTTTTTTTTTTTTTTTTTAATCCATCTTAGTTGCTTCACAGTTTACAACGTTCCTGTCTGATGGAAGAAATGAAAGTTAAAGAGATATTTAATAAATTTTATGGGGAACTTGCTGCAAAAAGTAAAATTCCTGATACAGGTAGGCCTTGGTTTTTTCTTCAATTGTCCACCTGTACTCAGCACTGGTGTGGCTGCACCTCAAATCCTGTGTTCAGTTCTGAACCCCTCACTACAAGAAGGACATAGAGGGACTGGAGAGAGTCCAGAGAAAGGCAACGGAGCTGGGGAAGGGTCTGGAGCACAAGTGTGATGAGGAGCAGCTGGGGAAGCTGGGGGTGTTCAGCCTGGAGAAAAGGAGGCTCAGGGGAGACCTCATCACTCTCCAGAACCACCTGAAAGGAGGCTGTAGCCAGGTGGGGATTGGTCTCTTCTCCCAGGTAACAAGTGACAGGACAAGAGGAGATGACTTCAAGTTGCACCAGGGGAGGTTTAGAGTGGATATTAGGAACAATCTCTTCGTGGAAAGGGCTGTCAATCATTGGAACAGGCTTCCGGGGTAGTGGTAGAGTCACCATTGCTGGACATGTTTAGAAGATGTGTAGATGTGGCACTTGGGGACATGGTTCAGTGGTAAGACTTAGCAGTGTTGGGTTAATGGTTGAACTTGATGATCTTAAAGGTCTGTTCCAACCTAAATGACTCTATGATTCTAAAGCTCTTTGTAATTTTATTCTAACCCTGGCTAGTGTTGTCCTCAAAGCTGCAGTTTTAGTGTGATGGTTCCTGCATTGGTCAACTCTAATGTGAGCTCATCCATTCTGCCTTGCCTGATTATATTATTTATGGCCTATTACTATGAGCTCCAGTTTGGTCATTATGTCTAGTTACTGCTGAAAACTTGGCTTTACAGGTCTACCCCTCATAAAACTTGTTGTGCCTACATAGAATCCTTCAGTCTGAATTCAAATCTAGAAACTTCAGCTAGCTGTTGGCCTTAACAAGTGCTTTCTCAGTGCATGTGGCCTTTAAATTAGTTTTCTGAGCCCTGTTTAAAAATAGTGACTGTGTTTCACTTACTGATGTGAGAGGAGGATGCATCTCACATTGTAGTATATAGCTCTCTATATATGTGTGTGCATATATATGTATAAAGATGTTTGCTCCACATTGTAGTCAGCAATTATACCATCAGGGATGGTTTTCTCATGGTTGCAAGTTAGTAGGAATTGCACTGGAAATGTTGAAGTAATGATTTCAATAATTAAGACTTAACAGTATTAAACATTGCTTTCTAGTATTGGAAAAGATTTATGAGCTTTTGGGAGTTCTGGGAGAAGTCCAGCCTAGTGACATGATTAACAACTCTGAAAAACTGTTCCGAGCTTATTTGGGAGAGCTTAGAACACAGGTATGATTGGAATTTCTTTTCATTCTTTGTTTTTTTGTTTCGGCTTTTTTGCATTGCTTTTTTTTTTGGTTGTTTTTTTTTTTTTTTCTTTGAAGTGTATAGCACTGGCTTTTGGAATACTACTGTAGCTAGTACAATTTGTAGGGATCTAACTGGACAATCATAAATGCTTCCTGAAGGACTGTTTGTGTTCTCTGGCTCTGAGAAGCTTTCAAAGTGAAAATTCAAGGCCATCAATAAAAGCAAATTAACCAATTCACTGTGTGAAAAGATGGCATGTAATGATCATTCCCCAAGAAATTTTACCTTGTCATGCACTGGTAGTTTCTGATTTGTTCTCTAATAGCTGCAGAGTTCTTGCATGTGTGGTAGACATCACGTTTCTGCTGAACTTTCATATATTCTGAATTTTTAAGTACTTTTAAGACATTAGTGTATTTTATCTAAGTCTTGGTATGGTTGGTCTTGGTGGAACATTTCCATGCTTTTCAAATGATCTCTTGTGCTTCTCTCCAAATGATGTGACACTTAGAAGTAAAGATGTTTCTGTGGAGTTGTTTCATAGAGTTGGGTGCTGGTATAACTCTTAAGTTGAAATAAGTTATTTACCTACACTTCTAGGAACTAGGAAGCCTTGGTGTAAATTTATCTTAGCTTGAGGGTATTTTATTCTTTTCAGATGACATCTGCAACAAGGGGACCCAAGCTAACTCTTGTAGCAGGATGTCTGAGGGGACTGGTTGCACTCATGTACAACTTCACCAAGTCTGTGGATGAAGGTATGTTCTTTTTCTGTATGAAAGGCAGTGACGCATTTTAATACAGTTTTACAGACAGTTGTGCATTTAATTATTACACAGCCAAAAAGTAGCACCATTTCTTGTGTGTAAACATTTGTGTGTAAACTCAGAATTAAAATTTCCCTGTTAGTAGATGGTTTTTGCAAAATACACAGTCACACAGTCCTTGTAATCTGTCTAAGTGTGAAGTGGCTTCATCAATGTTTTTCTATATATAAATCTTTAAAGTGCTATTTTCTGACCACCTATTGAGCAGCTGTGAGAGCCACATTGAAGCTGGAATGCAGTTTGTATGGAGATGTGTTTCTCTTAAGAGCCAACTTAAACATGGGTATTCAGAAAAATCAGCTAATATAGATGTACAATTTTTTCTAATTTAAGAGTATGATAGGAAAAAAAGTCTCTGTCTCTTAAAATGAGATATATAAGGCTTTCCAATATCAGTTCTTCATACCAAGCTTTGATAAAAATATCTTTGTCCTTACTCTGCCTACTGTATGAGAGTAGTGAAATACTCACTATTGGATTGTTTCACAGATCCGCAGACTGCAAAGGAGATTTTTGATTTTGCAATGAAGGCAATAAACCCACAGGTAAATCTGCCACGTGTTAATTATTCTGCATAAACAAATTAGCCCTGGTGAAGAGTAAATCACAGTGACAAACCTTTTCTGATATTACAGATTGATCAGAAGCGATATGCAGTACCTCTAGGTAAGATGTAAACTATTTCCATTCATGCTGAAGTGTATACTGTCTTTTGTCTGGAATTGTTTATTCTTTACTGAATGTGTTCAGATGTCTCTAGTCTTTAATATTCCAAGCTGGCTGGGGGAAAGCTGCTGTACTTCAAATTGGAATATAGAGTTTAACATATATTTGGTTAAACTAGCCTAGATCTAATCACCTTATGAATAGCAGCATTATACTTGATGCCATTTACCCCTCTGGAGTAGTACAGAACTGTGATGTGAGAAAGGAATGGTAGAAATAAGAAGAGTGTAGTTAATTAGGATAAGAGAGGTGACAGTGGATTCAGTTAAAAGAAAAAACAAGGAGAGAAGTTTCACTGGAAGAAGGAGAAAAAGAATGGGGGAAAAATTGGAAGATAAGAAATTGTGAAATGTGAGTGGCTTATGCAGAAATTGCAAAAATGCAAGGTTTGAGTATTAGGCCCGTGGTAACTGTGAGGGGTAAAACCCTCTTTAAAGATAGTCTACCCTCCCCCCATTAATTCATTAGGGATCTTGAAATTCCATTTATGCTTATTTGGAATAGTGAAATGATCTATAATCTGAATTCTGTATTTGTCTGCATCAGAGTTAGGCAGAGGAGGGGACTTGTGCATGTGTTCTGACAACAGAAACCAGATCCTTCTGAATTGTGCAATCAAGTATTCTTATTTTTAACCACCGAAGTCCCTTTTTTTTCAATATTAATGTAAATTACATCTGAATACAGCTGTGCATTCCATAATGTTGTACATGTAAAAAGAGGATTTTGGAAGGTTGTTTTTATGCTTAAGTTCTTAATGTTTGGATAGTGATACTGTAGAATATCAGTAGAGGTTAGAGGAATACATTTTATAGTCTCCAGTCATGGTGGGTCTGCCTACCTAAAGTCCTAATGTGCACTTTCACAGTCTGGGCTGGTTGTGTAAAATGTAATGTAAGTCTGGTTTTTAATGAGAATTGCTTTTAAATTGCAGCTGGGTTACAGTTGTTCATCTGGCACTCTTCTCAGTTTGGAGCCTTGCTCATGGACAACTATGTGTACCTCTATGAAGTGTTTTGCAAATGGTGTGGCCACACACATCAGGAGCTGAAGAAAGCCAGTTATTCTGCACTAGATTCATTCATCAAGCAGGTATGGTAACTTCACTGGAATCTCCAAGTCTAAAGCAAAATTAAATTTCTTGAAATAGTGGGAATATTTGGTGCTTGGAAAGTCAATGAATCTATTTAATGAATAATTACGTAGTTTGAAGTGCTTTCTATTACAAGCTGTGTGTCTTCTAAGACTAACTGTTTTTTTTTTTTAAATGCTGGAATGTTTATATCTGTTTTACAGATTTCTCTAATGGTGGCTAAAGATGCAGAGCTACACAAGAGCAAGTTGCAGTTCTTCATGGAGCAGTTCTATGGAATCATCAGGAGGATGGATTCGACCAGCAAAGAATTGTCCATCGCCATTCGTGGATATGGGCTTTTCGCAGCAGTAGGTGCAAAGGAGTTATTCTGATGAAGGAGCTTACTGAAAGCATGTAAAACTAGGATTTGTATACCTACAATTTTACACAGCTCTTTTAATGGGGAATGCTCCCGTTTCTGGACTAAGTGTTGGACTTAATTACACTGTAAAATAGCTTTTGGATGAGTATTTTTAAAACATATACTGACTCTAATGGGAGCTCTTGCAGCATTGGGTTGTAGTTGTAGTTACTTCTTGTGCACAAGTTCTGAAGTGGAAAAACAGGAGCTTCATATACAGCTGTCACAAAACTTCAGGATGTGCTTAATTGCTCAGGTACAGGCAATACCTTGTTATCTCCCTCAGCATTTAAATGGTAGAATCCTGGATTCACTCTGAAACTAGTTCAGAGATTCTTACAGAGCTCACTCAAACAGCTGACTGCAGGACAGTAGGAGGTGATTTGTGAAACAACCACAGAGTAAAATACAACAAGAAACAACAAACAAAACCATGCTTACATACCAATGTGGATGGCAGGTATGTTTGTCAGGAAGCAGCATTAGGAACAAACTTCCAATTTCTGTCAGCCATCAGTTAGAGTATAACAATGAAGTTGAAGTTTAATAAAGAAAGGGTGGTATTTATGTATTTGTCCACAACTTTTATATAATAAAGTTCTAGACTGGTTATTTTTTTTATCTCTCAAAGCAAAAATTAGGTTAAATGATCTCAAAGATTATTTAGAGAAGTTTAGGAATTGCAACAGAATAGCTGGTTATTAGCTGAATCCTCTTCTTGTTACCTTTTGAATAGAGTGCATTTGTTTGTAGAATTTTCAATGTGCTTTGTTCAAACCTAGTCTTCTGTGATATGAGGTAGAAAGGAATTGAGATCAAGGCATTGGTTCCAGACAAAATTAAGTGTTTCAAATTACAGAGTTGAAAGAACCCTATTAGAAACACCTGTTATGGAACACAAGAACCTAAAATTGCATTATGTGAATACAGAGATAGGATAATACTGCAAATTTTAACAAGTTTAATGCTCCAGTACCTATAAATAGCTAATATGTTAAGACACATTAATAGTTGTTACTGTGTTTAAGTTAAACCTTGGCCAAGCATACTGGGTTTTGAGGAAGTAAGAGTCTTGGTGCTGCTGCAAGTTGTAACTGTAACACTGAACTTGTGTTCATGCTTGGTTCACTTTCAAGGCAGAATATTTCTTTAATTGCTGAAATAATCTTAAAATAATACTTGGAAGTTCTTCAAGTGATAAATGGATAGTCTTAATTTTGCCAGCATGTTTTTAGACAGACTATATTCAACCTTTGGGCTAACAGCCATATTTCACTGTTTCATAGATCAGTCCATTATTTTCCATGATCAGTTCCCTACCACAGTTCTTGCCTGTGACCTGGTTCCTGTCCACAAAGACTGGTTTTTGACCTAGTTCATGCTGTGATTTACAAATCATTGTATAGAAATTTGTTAACTTTGTTACAAACCCTCTGTTACTCTTTGGGATAGTTTCCACTTGTCTACTAGTTTAGAATAGTCTTTATAGGCCCTGTTTGTACAGGACCTATAACAATAAAAGTTCAGAATTTGGACTGCTCGGTTAAATGTTTAATAGTAGTAACCTGTCAGTGATAATCGGTTAAGCTACATTAAGGTAAGCCACTTACTACTTTAATGCAGCTAATTCAAAATATAAGTGAATCTAAGCATCCATAATACCATATTTAAGATATTTACAGCCAAACTCCCATGTTTTTCAGGCTGAATATGAATTAAAGACACTGAAAGTTCAAGTACTTTTACACTAGTAAAAGTTCAAGTACTTTTACGCTAGTAAATTAAACTGCATTAGTGAACTATTATTATAGTCCATGTCAGGTACTGTGTTTCTCATATGTGTAGTGAGTACTTGAAGTTCATTTATTCAGATGTATTGAGTTTCTGGAAAAACTTCAAATGGTATTCCTGTTGTGGTTCAGTGAAGACCTGGCTGAGTTTTAGTGCTACAGCATGCATTTATTTGCTCAGCTCTACAAAATTGCCAAACCAGGTTTTTATTTTCTCTCTGTAAGCCCTGTAAAGCTATACATTCTGAGGATGTGGACAACATGTATGTGGAGCTCCTTCAGCGCTGTAAGCAAATGTTCCTCACAGAAGCAGAAACAATAGAGGACCATCTGTATCAGCTACCAAGTTTCCTCCAGTCCATTGCAAGTGTGATATTCCATATAGATACAGTAAGTGGAGTATTTAAAGTACCACCCAATACTTTTATGCAGTTGCAGATGTGTGAGGAGGTAATAGCTATGAACCTACCTATGGTAAAAGGTGTTTGTTTAACTTAAATGAGATGACATCTAGCCCCTAGGGGATGAGAAGAATATCAGGAAAATGCTGTAATGGATTTTATTTGAATAAAGAAAACGCACTGAATATGCTAAATAGAATGCTGCAGTGCATTGAAATGGAAACCATGATAGGCAAATGTGAATATGTTTTTATTTATTTTATGTTCTTTATTTGGACGTAGCCATAACCTTTTTGTGTTTATACCATTCTGCTGCTGCTTTGTCTTTTGATAGTGATACTTAGCATGTTCTCTGAGATACTTTGGTCTTGATACTTTGATTCTGCTATGATGTTATGCTGTCTGTTTAAATGAGGGCTTTCTGGATCTTACCTGGAGCTGTGAAGTAAGATTGGGGCATACATTTTGTATTCTGGTGGTTATGGATAAACAGATTATAATGGTATTACTGTTGTTTAATTAAATTGGTTCTTTTCTAATAAGCTTAAAACTAGATTGACTGAAGCACTAATCTGTTTAGGAGCTACTTTCCATAATGTGGTCCAGGAAACTTTCTTACTCTGTTTAGTTTTATCTGGGGAGGATTTTGTTGCTGTTGTTGCTTTTTGTTTGTTTCTTTGGGGTTTTTGTATGTCTAGGATGAATTCGCTTGCTAAGTGTCTTCTTGTTCTCAGAGCAGATCATGATGGAAGCTCTTGTAACAAAGTAACATGCTGAAATAATTTTTCATAGTTTGCATAATAGATGTTTTGTTTTTCTTTATTCTAGATTCCTGAGGTATACACGCCAGTTCTTGAGCATCTCGTTGTGCTGCAGATCAGCAGCTTTCCACAGTACAGTGAAAAAATGCAGCCAGTCTGTTGCAGAGCTATAATAAAAGTGTTTCTGTCTCTCTCAGGAAAAGGTCCTGTTCTCTGGAGCTTTATTAGCACTGTAGGTGAGTCTGTGATATTAACTTAATTGGAGTTTTTTGGGATCATGGTGGTTTTTTTCCTTTGGTTGTTTTTTTTTTCCCCAAATTGCTTAACTGATTCTAGGAGAGGAATGTGGAATAGCCATTCAGGATCAAAAATGAAGCTTGTTCTGTTCTCTAATAATGGAGGTTGAGTGTTTTCATGGTGATACTTTTTCAATATCCACTGTTAAATAACTTCAGGAATACATTTAACAGTCGTTTTGGATAATAAAGTGGGTATGATTTAGGGCAGGAGAATATATGTTTGTGATAAGACTTGCATTCCTGCTCTGAAGAATTATGGGAAGAAAGGGATTTCATAGAAGTGTACAAAAATCTGTTCAATGTCCTTTCAGCTACACCTACAAAATAGCACAGAAAATAAGGGTGAGTATTCTCTCTATTAGAAATGCAATTTTTTTCATGCTCTGGACCTTTTAAATAGTAAAATTCCAAATATGAAGTTAGTCAGGTATAGTTCTGTGAATGTAATACTGAATCTGTCAGCGTTGGTAACTGGCAGTTCTAGTAGTCTCAAGCATGCTGACATTTCTTTCCAATGATTTTCATAAATTATTTCTTTCAACTTTTTATCGTGGCTTTTCTCTGTTGCTGGGGCATTTTCATTGTTTCCCATGTTCCTGAGTTAGGAAGTGATACACCCAAGTACCATGTTGGTCCTAAGTCCGTGAAAATCATTGGGGGTTGTTGCCTTTTCAGTAAGGGCATTATGGGTGATGCCTTGGTCGTCATTCATAATCAGGAAGAAGTCAAAGCAGTACTTTGAGAAGAAGTAGTAAGAAGCAAGTTCAGGATCAGTTACCTGTGGAACATCCTAGAGTCAAGGTTTTGATTTGGGCTATTTTGTCCTTAAAGGAAAATATCTGTGTTCTTTTGCCTGTCTCTTACCATGACAGAATATAGAAAACTGACTTGTTTCATTGTTAATGTAATGAGTGATATGAATGCCGTGCTTTTTAAATCCATTTAGGCAATTTGTTTTTTTGTTTATTTCAGTGCATCAGGGATTAATCAGAATTTTCTCCAAGCCAATCACATTTTCGAAGGTAAAATAACTATTTAAACATATTTGTTTCATTTAGATTCCTAGAGTATACATTCCATTCCAGGTCTTGACAACCTAATCCAGTAAACAAGGGAAGGCCCAAAGAAGCACAAATAGTACTATCCATTTTGTTTTGTCCATTAGTGTTATTAGTTATTGGCTCATTTGCTCTTAGTCTCTCATCCCCACCTCTGCTCAGCACAGTGTGGATGTGCCTCTTATGCTGAATAAAGAAAATTATAGGAAATAGACTTCTATTTGGTCAGGTTGTCTGTAATAAAGTAGGTTGTAATTCAAGTCATCTAGTTTTCTTCCAGGTTAAATTTTGGACATTTTAAACATTACTGAATGCTTGTGTTAAGCAAGGATATTAAAGCTTTTTAATCCTGTGCAGTAGAATAACTATAGAATTTCTCAAATAACTGAGCACTAGGAGAACAACTTTAAAGGTTTTTGGTTTGTTT
>VZTT01052565.1:6354-37015 GCA_013400855.1 Buphagus erythrorhynchus
GAGAGGTTTATTTCCTTCAAACAGAAAAATATTCAGGCTCCTTAAAGATTTGCTTCTTGAAAGTGGCTTTATATTTTCTGATTAGGTAACAATTAGGCAAAAATGTTGTCGTGTTATAAAGCCTTAAGATTCTGACTGTAGATAGAGCTATGTAAGGTTTATTTTCATATTTATTGATTGGATTGCTAAATAAGAGTAAATTATTTCAGTATTTAGGTCTGAGGGAATTTTTTCCTTCTTCCTACACAATTTTCATTCTTTTGCCTCCCCCTCCCTTAATTAATAGGGCATATACAACCACTTGGTGTTTTGTGTATGCAACACTAAAAGTAAACTAAATTTTATCAAAACTTGATAGCATATATATGTTTTTCCATAATTACTTGGTAGGTGCACATGCACACGTGTAAATGCGTTAAAAAAAAAGGAAGCACCAGACCTGGAAATGTGATCTGTTTCTACATCGTAGAAAGACATTTGGTCTAATTCTGCATAATAGTGAAGAAAGCTGTTCTACAAGTATTTACTTGCATATGATTTATTGAAATATCCAGAACTAAAGGAGCAGAAAGCCTAGAGTAGCTCTGGCTGTTTTCTCTTTGAACAAGTAACAACTTTTTGGAAGTTTTCCTTTTTTTTTTTTTAGGCCTTTTTTAGAGTTTCTATATGCAAATGTTTTTCCTCTAAAGCAATACTTTCTCCATAAGATGTATACTTTTCATGCTCTTCCACCTCACAGTTAAGTATACAAGAGTATTTTTTTATGGAGTTCCCTGTGTTAGGTGTGGTGATATTTGGGACACACAGGACAGTATGGACTTTGCTGGATTTGATGAAGCATACATGATAATTTGGGGATAGAAGGAAGAAATCTAACAGTGTGGATGTTTATACATGCTGATTAAAAAAGAGAGCATTCAAATCAAATCAAAACAAAGGTGAATTTAACAGAATATCCTTTCTGTGACCTTGCCTGTTTCTGGATGCCTGGGGAGGAGTATGAAATGAGGACAGTTATGTACAGATACCACCTCTAAATACTATCCTTGCCTCCAGCAAATTGTATCTTTCTAAACCAATGGTAATCCCTTTCTGTATGATAACTATTGTGATTTTTTTCCTCTCCAGCCATGTCCTGCTGCTCTTTGCACACAACGACCTACAACAAAAGTTTCCAAGTTGTTTTTACATGTTTTATGAGAAACATCCTGCTTTGTTTTGATTTTTAATTGCAATTTTGTTCTACTTGTTTGAAAACCCTCTTTCATTTATTAGAAAATGTTGTAAACTGTCAGTTCATGAAAAACAAGGCTTGTCCAAATCTTAGCATCATGGATCCCCACCACCTTATGTGTATGTAGAAGTGTAAATGCTAATCCCATTGTGGCTATCCAACACCTCAGATCTGTGCAGTTTTTCACAGGAATATTGTGCAATTATGAAACCTATTAAATAAATAAATGCTTTTAAATTTCCTTTCTTTAGGCATTATTAGCTCTTCTGAAACAGCAGACAGAGAATGATAAAGTTGTTGAAGTCAAGAGCTTAGTAGATTTCAAAGAAATAGGTATTTATTCATTAAGGAGATCAATCACAGGTAAAATATGGTCATATAGAATAGAAGCATTCTGTTGTAAAGGACTTACAAAGATAATCTATTCTAACTGCCTCACCACTTCAGGGCTGACCAAATGTTAAAGGCTATATGCTAATAACCCAGCCAGTAATCCAGCCTTTCACAGGGAACAGACTTCAGGAACATCACAACACCCTGACAGGGACAGTTTGAGCATGTAGATCATCTCTTGTCCCCAGAGCTGGTTTTTTTTTCTATTGTTTTCGGTTTGGTTTGGTATGCTTTTGGTTTTGAGATTTTTGTTTTGTTGTGTTCTGTTTTCCCACAGCCTTAGTGTATTTATTTAGGCCACAGCTTCCAGGACAATGATACCATTTACAATTGTGAAGCAGATTGATTTACTAGCTGTGCTCCTATTGTGCTTTTTGGACTGGTGTTGGAGAATTCGCCTAGGTCACAATTCTGACTTTGGAATGATCATCAGAGCATTTCTAAAGCAACAAGGGTAGAGGAGCATGCAGTCCTTGTGTCTCTGGAGGAGGCCATCAGCTGAATATACAGGGAAGTCTCTATCAGGAGTTGCTGCTTAGCCATTGTTTGTTACTGTCCAGCCAGCTGCCAGTGTCTTTTGGGGCTCAGCTTGTCTGGATTGCTAATTTGGACTTCATCTGGGACATTTTCTGCAAGTGGTTCAAAAGCTGGTGCCATAACTAATGTGATATGGCAAGTTTGGGTGATGAGCTTCCCAAGTGCTAGCTCCCTTAGTCAATGGGTGCTGGAGATCTGCCTGTTTTGAGGCAAACTTTTAAGTGGTGACATCAAAGTGAACCCTAAGGGGTCAGAAGAGTGAAGAGAAAGCCCAAGATGCATACATTCTGTTCAGTTTCTTCCTTTGCTCTTTACTGGCAGTTGAAGGAAGGTTTTTCATTCAATCTAAGATCTGCAATGAAACATTGGCTACTGAAAAGGGGTTTGTTGTGGATGTTAAAGAACAAAGGAAAATAAAGTTGTCGTGGTTCCATATGCAGTATGGCCTAAGTCTTCTCTGAGATGCATGTTTTATAAGAATGTTCTGGGCAGGGATTTGAGGGAGGATGTGCATCTTTGAGATGTGGTTCAGTGCCTTTGATCACCTGTTGTACACCAAGGGCTCAGAGCTTGTAGAGGTTTTCAGTCACCAGGAGGTAGCTCACACTGACCTGTGTTTGCTGCCTCTGGCTTAATGTCTCTAAACTCATTGAATGGCACCTCCTTTCTCTGCAAAACCTTCAGTTCCTCTCTTGCCATGCATTTTATGAGTGTTAGCTTGTCATAAGATGCCTCAGTAGGAACATTATGTGAACACTGAAGCCACCACTCTTTTGGTAGCGTTAGGTGGTATAGGACTGTGTATAGAGGAGGCAAAGGCTTGTTGGATTATTTTTCATCTCAAACAGTCTCAAGAGATTTCATTTTGGTCACACTGTGAGTGCAGTTCTGTGTACTTATTGGCTTGGGATTAATTTCTGAGAATATGATTGACCTATCTATTTTGTCCATCTCTTCCATGAACTACTGGAAAATGAAATGTAACTTATGGTTGGTTTCTAGTACTCTGCAAGCATGTGATTTCAGAAAAAGAAAACATTCCCTGTGTGGGTATTAATCATCTAGAACCTTGAACCTCTTGAAATATAAAGACAAAAGCAAACTAGACTGTAAAATTGTTATATATGTATATATATGTGTATATATATATATATACATATATGCATATATACACATATATACAAATATATATATATGCGTGTGGTCTTCTGTGAGGCTTTGATGGTTGCAGCCAATGGATCGTAGCTGTGGTCTTGTGCCTCTTCTGAAATATACTAATGGGATTCTCTTTGATTGAGAAAATTATCTTTTTAACCAACTGAAAATGCCATTAAAAAATGAAACATCTTTGGCAATGTTGCAATGTTTGTTCTCAATATGTATGTATCATGGAAACTTTTATTGTATTATCTCCACTTTGAAAGTAGTTCTGACACATATGCAGTGTCAAAGAAATGCAGTATGTATTTCCCATGAACCAAAAATGCACTGACCTGGAATGTGAAAGCCCTTGGTTTTGCCACTGAATTTTTGAATTCTGTGTGTTGAAGCAAGTTTTCAGGAATCCAGTTCTGTGCTGTGCTGTTAGAAGTAATAAACTCTTAGTTCACAGTATTGTTGCAGAATATAGATTTTTTTTTTTGTGTACAGCTGTACCTTTTTCCATTATTTCTAGTTGATATTGGTGGGAGAAAGGATAAAACAATCTTGTGTTCTTCAGGAAGACATCGTTGTCTCTAGGCAAGTAATTTTCTTTGCTCCCCATCAAGATTGCCAAGCTGCAATCTCAATGTTTTCAAACACTGTTGCCCCAAAACCCTTTCATTCCCATTTTTTAAATAGTTCCCAGTAGTGTTCACCATGTTTTCATTTAAAACCCTAGGAGGTCCATATGTATTCAAACCTTATTAAAGGCTAGAGTAATACTAGGACTAAGTAAGCATCACTGGATAGAAGTAGATTGCATCTAGTGAGCAGATGGGTACCACAAAGTAACAGAAACAGCCTTCCTCCCTTGCTACTATTATATGTATGGTAGAAATCAACCCTTTAATGTCCAAAAGAGAGGAGATATAGATATATATATATAGATATATATATATGTCATTTATATTGAAATATTGACGTAAGGCCTCATTTAGGACTGAGTTATATTTTGTAGATTCCTTTTAAATCATGCAGTACATTTATTGGGAATGTTTTGTGCCATCTGATGAAAGAGCATATATCTGAATAATGGGGTGGGGAGGGAAATGTCCTTATTTTTGTTCTTGAAACTTCTAGGGTTTTATGTGATGCAATGGGTCCATCTTCCCATGCTTTGCAAATGTTTTATGCTTTGCAAATGTTTCTTGCAAACCAAAATCAACACATCAGCCTGCTGGTTGTTGCAGCACAATGGAAATATGGACATCCCCTGTTAGAGGAACAGCTTTCGTTATTCTTTTGCTTTCAAATCTTTACGTTTGGAAAGTTTCAGAGGAACAAAAAGAAGCTGAAAATAATTAGAAGACATCATTTTATTACAAATCATTCCAGATAATTAGTATTATCTAAAGAAAACATAAGGTAGTTTTATAGGAAATCTCTGCATTGCCTTTGAGCCTTTTTCTTACTTCTGGTCTGCAGGTTGTGTAACACAGTTGACCTTTGTCGATGTTGATAGTGAAAATCCTGTTGGCAGTAAAGAGCATTTGAAGTGAAACATGCAATTAATACTACATTTGCTTGGATAAGTGTTCCATTTCTTACAGAGAAAATATGAAACCTGATATAATTCCTAATAATAGAGAAAGGTCTGTTAGAATCTTGATTAGTGACTGAAACCAAGGTCTTAAAGGCCACCAAGGGAGTAGTAGGATCACTGTCTGAACTTCTATTGTTGGAATTTAGCTATTAGTGTTTGAATTATTGAAAAAGCAAAGCACTAAAAGAGCTGGGTTTTTTTCAAATCTCTCACTGTAATGTGAATCTCCTTATTTAAAAATCAAACATACGTTCAATAAAAGCTACTGCTCTAAATAAATTTAATTCAAATTCATGAATCAGCCTATTCAGTTACATCATAAAATGGTGCTCACTGCAGCTTTAAATTAATAATGATTTGTAGACCGCATATGTTTTATTTTACCTTCCCTTAAAAGGCAAGAAAGCAAGTTCACCCACTAACATGTTTCAAACAGCTTTTTATGTCATATTTTACTCTGTTAACATAGAACCATAACAGATTATTTGGATAATATTAAGAGACTGCTTCAAATTAATTTATGCTGGAAAAATGCTTCCTGATCCATTAATGGTATTTTTACTCTGAGTTAACATCTAACTTAAATTTAATTCTGGACTTCAACAGGTGTCTTAATTATAATGCATGGTCAGGTGTACAATCCTCCCTGAGACCCCTCTCTCGTTCCCGGCTTGCTCAGATGTTAAGGAGAGGCCTCTGGGAGGTTATACATGGACAGGAGCAAAAGATAGCAAAGAAGGCTCTTTTTCCCCTGGGGATGTTCAGATGTTTATTCCTTGTGGATTTCCAGGAGCAAAAGAGAGCAAGGTCAGGAGATTTGGGCCTTATCTAGGGTCTGGGAAGGGGGCGGGAGGAAATTGGATCTCAGCCAACCAAGCATGGCCAGAGGGGACAGGGACCAGACCACAGGGGCACAGTAGGGGGTTACAGAGTGCATTACAACAGTCAGGTGCTGTGGTCCAAACAGTAATGGGATCTGACAAGACCCTATAAACCACAGCTTTAAGGAGACAGTAGGAAAGATGAGCAGCACAGCACCCATATGGCCACTCACTCAATCAGCAATAGCTAACACGGGGTCGTAAGTGATGCCATGGCTGTGGCAAACTGCCAGGGATGCTTGGAGTATGGGTGATCTGGCAGCAAGAGCCACTTCTGCAAATGCCTTTTGCCTGTGGGGCAGGGTTGGGACGCTCCTTGGCTCCAGCCATAGCCGTGTGACCGGAGGAAGCCCAGTCTCCCACCAGTGCTGTGAGCAGCATTCCAGCTGCGCTGCTGCTGCAAGCAGGGTGTGGGCAGCGTGCCTGCACTGCAGCGCTGGTCAGGGTGCGGTGTCAGGGGTAAGTGAGAAAATGCTTGTTTGAAAGTCTTTAGGTGCTCTGCAACAAAACAGTGCACTAATTTGTGTGGATTGCACAGTTACTATCTGTTTTGAAAATGATTAAAATTCCTGCCTAACTGAAGGAAGTAGGTTTTGAGACAGTTGAAGATCTGCTACCTGCAGTAGCAGCTTCAGAAATTGCTAATTTGGGGGGGGTTGTTTGTGCAATCCACTGTTCTTAGCTCTTTTCCTTTTCTGATTGACTGTTGAGACATTCCTTCTTGCCTTTCTTATTGTTGCTGTACCTGAATTCCATTCACACTTCTCATTGGCTCTTCACAGTTTTCCCTTTTTCTATTTGACATAAACATTCCCAGAACAGCCCAGCAAAGGAGCAATCAAAGCAAAACATCAGTCCAACTAACACACAGTCATCAAGTTGTTTATTCTGCATGTGCTTTGTACCTATCTCCCCTGAGCCAATCCAGCTTGTGAACCCTGTGGAGCAGCACCTGGGCACTCTGGGTCTCTGAAATTGCACATCTGGCACAGTAGGGTCAGGTGTGTTTGGATCTTAGAAAAATAAAATGAACATAAGTAATTGAATGCATCTTCCAGAAAAGCATCTAGTTTCAACCTCAAAATTTCTGGGGAGAGAATTCTGTCTTCCTGGTGATTTGTTTGAATGCTTGAAAGAAAGAAGTCTCCTTTCTAATTTGAGTTCCTTTTCTATTTTACAATGCCCTGCCTGATAAGATAGATAGACATGGTCCTATGCTAAACTAGTGAAGTTCTGGTTGACTGGCACGTATTCAGGTTTCTTATTGCTGTAACCTCCTTCTCTGGAATATCTTTATTGCCCTTAAAAATCTAAACTGGAAGGAAAAATGCAGAGCTTACTAATTAAACAGAGTGGTGTGATTTGCATATAATAAAGAGATGCACCTGGCTGAGAGTATATTTCATTCTCTTTGCTACCCAGCTGGCTTTTGGTTTTTTCTGTGGTGCCCTGCTGGGTTGAGCTTTCCTTTGCTTACAATTACCTGCTGTTGAACAAATAAATGTGCCCTTCTTAAAGTGTGACCATTGTCTAGATGACTGTGACAATTTTTTACTGTAAGGAAGGGAAGCATCCTATAATAGTACTATTTAAGGTAAGAAGAAGGACAAAAAGGCATTGGGATCCACAATTCAATAATGAGGTCAAGGTAGACAAATTTAGACTCCTGCATTTGATTTATAATTATTTTATTATACTTCTCCATGAGGCAATTGTTGTTATCCAGTCATAAATTTTATATTTTAAAAGGAAGCAAGAGCTACTCCAATTCTCCTGTAAAATTGGAATTGAGTCAAATTTTACATTATGATGGAGACTTAGGCAAAATTCAGGTGTGTCCTTGCTTGAACACATTGCTTCTTCCATAGTGCATCTGAAGAAGGTGAGAGAGATTTTAAGGCAGCTAATGTAGCCTGGATGGATAATTACCTATTCTACATCCTCCAGAAAAATAAACAGTGACCATATGATTGCTGTCAAAGTCCTTTGTGACACTGAAATTCCCATAACAGGTTTTTTCCTTTGTTCCTTAGTCCAGTGAACATTTTAATGTTAAGTTTTTAAAAAATTATTAGGAAAGATTCTCAGTCACTCTTACCCCTTTGTAGGGAGTCTCCTTGAGACAAAATGACCTTTCTGTTTTTCAGGGCCTTTTGAAGATATTTCAGCATAATTCAGGCTGATAAGTATCTTTGCATCACGTACTTGGCAAGGGGGCCAGTGCTTCTTTGTCCAACACTAACCTTCCTTCTCTACTCATTATCTCTGGTGAGAGCTGTTTAATTGAAGTTATCCCTTTGGAAAGGTATCTCAAGTGCAGTTCATTATTGATTTTGAAAGATCTGACCTGTTAAAATTTCCTTGCCAATGAGTTAACCTTCTTTCCTGAAGGTGAATTAAAATAGAGAATGACATTTCTAATTTCCTAAGTGATGTAGCCAAAGGAGCTGTGCTAAAGTGGTATAATGTTATCTCTGTCTTTTAAAAGGATAGGGTTTGTTATTTAGCTTAGTGAGATTTCTTGGGATGTGCAACAACAGCTTCCCACTAAGGTGCTGTTCCTTCTGGAATGGCCTTTCATTGTATATTATTATACCATAAAAAGACACCCTTGGATTTTCTCTCTTTCTTGAAGTTCTTTTTTAAAGTTACCCAAGGCATTCAGGTATAATCAATCATTAGCAAAATTGAAGAATGTGAAGTAAACTATTTACCTACCTAAAATTGTGTTTGACCTGATAGCATAGCATCATTTCAGCAGTTTTGATGACCTGAATTCTATGGAAAATTATTATCTCAATAATTTTCTCCCTTAAATTTGCAAAAGGACTGATCTTGCACTATTTAGAAAATGAATTTGTGTTTGTCTAATTCTTAGAAGTACTGAGAGGAAGAGTTTTAAGAATGAATATAAATATACATTGCTCAATGAAGCTTTAACTATGAGATTTAGCACTTGTAGTGATCCATAAAGAATGCGTTATTAAGATTTCTCAATGTCTAATTTTAATTTTTTTCTGTTATTTTGTATCTGTCACAGTTCTTTCTCTACTCCACTGGATGTAATAATTATAAATAATATTTAGGAATTAATTTCTAATGTAGTTAATGAAATGTGAGTACATGTTGCACATTTAAGTTTATGGTAATTGTCTATTAGTTAAGTTTTAAATTATATAGATGGTTTTCATTATAAATTGCTCTTCCTGTCAGTTTTCTGATACAGAATCTGTGGCATGGAATTAAATAGTCATTTCTAGAAAGGTATAGACTTTACAAAAAGGCCTATGATGAATGGATTCCAAACCTTAACAGAGAGCATTTTCTTGCTGTCTACTTTTATAAATGCGTAATGTCTTTTTGGCTTCATATAGTGCATTAAGATTTGGTATAGTGAAGTTAGAAAATTTAGGAGATCCTGGAAAATACATAACCAAATAAACATTACCTTTGTGACTTTTGAGTTTCAAATTGATATGTGTATTTCACAGAATCACAGAACAGGTGAGGTTGTAAGGGAGCAGCAGAGGTCACCTTGTACAAATATCCTGCTCAAGTAGGGCTACCTAGAGTTGTCCAGGAAAGCTTTTGAATATCTCTAAGGATGGAGACTCTCTGTCATCTCTGGACAACCTATTCTAGTGCTCAGTCACCCTCACAATGACAAAGTTTCTTGACTGTCATGGTTTGACCCCAGCTGGCAACTAAGCCCTGCACAGCAGCTCACTCCCTGTTGAGATGGGGAGAGAGCTGGAAGGAGAAAAGTGAGAAAATTTATGGGCTGAGATGAAGACAGATTAATAGGTAAAGCAAAAATCACACGCAGAAGCAGAGCAAACCAAGGGATTCATTCATTTACCTCTTCCCGTGGGCAGGAAGTTGTTTGGCCATGTCCAGGAAAGCAGGGCTCTGTCATAAATGAGGATTACTTGGGAAGATAGACACCATCATTCTGGACATTCTGTGCTTCCTTCTTCCCCAGTAATATATCACAGAATCATAGAATATATTGAGATGGAAGGGACCCACTGGGACCATCAAAGTCCAGCTCCTAATGCTGAGCCATATGGTGTGGAATGTCCCTTGGATCTGTTGGGTTCAGATATCCCAGCTGTCTTCCCTCCCAACTTGTGCACTTCCAGTCTCTTTGCTGGTAGGGTGGTGTAGTGAGCAGAAAAGGCTTTGACTCTGTGTAAGCAGTGTTCAGTAGTAATGAAAACATCTCTAGATTATCAACAATATTTTCAGCAAAAATCCAAAATATAACTCCATGTGAACTACTATGAACTATGAAGGAAATTAACTCTGTTCCAGCCAAAACCTGCCTTCTAGTGTCCAAGGGGAACCTCCTGTGTTTCAGGTGGTGCCTGTTACTTCTGGTCCTGTCACTGGGCGCCACTGAAAGGAGCCTGGCTCCATCCTCTTTGCACCTTTCCTTCAGGTCTTCCTATTTTGTGGAACATTAAGTACTGCCAACTTTTATCTCAGCAGTTGATGAAATGGTCCTCAAGTTTCTGCTGACCATGAGAATTCGGCAACAGTCAAGATCAGATTTAAAACATTCTTTGTTAAGTATAATGGGTACCTGTAGTGATGTGAATATTACTTGCTTTACATTTGCATGCTTTTCACAGAGGTATACTTGATAGAAGAAATACTGTGCAGTTTATCATCTTTACTGGATGAGCTTCTAGAATTGTGGCTGGCTTTCTGGAAGAGTGGATACCAAAGGATTATTTCCTTTCTCCCTCTCTCTACTTATTTTAATAGCAGTTACAACTGCCACCTGCCTATTATGTTTTACTTTATGATAAATTCTCATGAAGAATTTCTCTTTCCTGTAGAGATTTTTTTAAATCTCCACAAGAATTCTGCCAGACCTACATGCTGTCAGAATTTTTTAATAAAACTTCTTTTTTTTTTCCTTTCAAAAATTAAACCTGAAAGAATTGGTAAATATCTGATTATTACCTCATGGTACATATTATGTCAAATTTTACTTTAACAATGTCTGATGAAAATCTAAGGTTTGCAGTTTCTTGAAGGCTGAATAATGATCTAACAAGAGAATAGTAGTGACAAAAAGTAGTACCAGAGGAGTAATCAGTGATATTCCTCACTGCTAAACTCACTGCTTTAGCACAGACTTCAAAGTAGCAGATTATTAGAAAAGACAAAAATTAATTTCTTGGTTTTGCCTTTCTAGAGACAAACATGCAGTTTGCCCTGATACTGTGTACCTTTGCATGTGTGATGTCTCCTAACACATTCTTTGCCCCTCACCTTCTCTAAACTGGGAGGTTTCCCAATATAGTAATCAAATAAATCCTTCCAAGTCAACAGAAAGTTTAAGGTGATGCTAAAGAAAAAAATTTACCTGTCAAGAGAAAGAGCAAAAAATATTTTAGCAACTGCTAAAAGATTCTGCTGTTACTTATAAAATAACCTCTCTGAAGTAACTCTGAAATTCAAAGGTAGTAGAAAAAGTGGAAAGATAAGTGGGTTTTGTGCTGGGAGAGAAGACTAAAGAAAAGGTTGGTTGCTGTGTTTTTGTCTTTCTTTGATGGGTGAGAGGAATTTTAAGATATCTTCTAAATATTTCTGAGAGTATTCTTCTGATGCAGTCCATAAAATACTAGTGTACATTTAATGTTTCTGTAATAGGGATTCATTGCATTTTAAATAGGACATCTTGGGTTCTTGTGATAGATCAGTGTGATAACATCAGCTCAAGTTCATGTATTTTTAAGCAGAAGTCCCTGCTGTGATTAATGGGGATTTCTGTTTAAAAGCCAATGTTATGATATAGTCTAAGGTACTGAAATAACTGCCTACACTAATATTTCATTATACTTATTTTTAAAACAAAATTTGAGAGAGTACTTGCAGAAAAGGATGTTTTAGAAATATTTCCAATATCACAAGAATAGACAAAACTGCTTGTTTAATACAATTTTGGAACACATTTGCCAGATGGAAGTGACTAAGTAATAGTAATTTTCTTGAACTAATTATTTCTCCCAGTTATATCTGAATGAAAATGATTGATTACAGGGTACTGAGATGAAGACATTGCTTATTTTGCATACATTGTAGTGACAGGTATCATATGGTCCTGATAATTTCTTCAAATTTTCCTGATGATTTCTTCAAAACTAATATAGATCTATTCTTGTCTGATATCCAGTGGCACCTATATTTTGAGCGTATCACAAGACTTAGTTGCCTTGCATTCTCAGAGTTTTAAGTATGATGTCTGTATGATGAATGCACCACAGTTTTAGGGGAAAGTTTCTGTTTAAAATGGAAAATGGATTTCAAAGGAATTTGGCAAAATGCAGATGATAATGAATAATAAATGGACAGAGGATATGCTTGGGAGAAGGTATCTCAGCAAGACATAAAGTCTTAGCGCACTTCAAAAGAGTTATGACTAAATTGTTATTACAGCCCAATGAGGCAATTTAAATAATGAAATATTTAAATGTAAATAAAGATAATTATATACATTTGACCCTTAGCACAAGGTTCTGTATATGCAATTTCATTAAACTAAATTTCGTTAAACTTTCTTCGCTCCAATAAATTAGAAGAAAGCCAAGAGGATGACAGGTCCATTGCATTATTTAAGTGATATTCATTAAGTTCAGATCTGCTATTTTATTTCATTCCATTAGTGGCAAAGAATGCTATAAAGAATCCAGAGATATGAGAAACCTTCTTATTTGATCTTTGAAAATCTGTATTAGCTCTCTTGTGGCCAAGGAGTCAGAGGGAAGACACAGATGAGAAGTATAAATGCTGTGCTTTATGAATAAGATTTCTGTCAAGAGTAAGAAAAATTATCAGTTTATCATCTGGGTGTCTTGCTTTTTTATAAAAACACACCATTCAACACAACTGGGATTTAGAGCAGAACTCCAGGGAAAGATATTGAGTAAACTATGTGCTTCCAGAGACAAAATGACAGAACATGTATTCTTACTGCTATTTACTTATTGCACACTGTTTTTCATTAATACCTATAATGGGCTTTAAAAATTCATTTTGTTGTCCTTGCCTTACACTGAAGAAGCTGAAGTGCAAGGTGAAGTGCAAGGTGATGCAGGAAGCGTATGTAGATCATCCTGCAGGCTAGTAGTGGGGCTGAGTACCTGAATCTCTTTATGACTTCATGCTACTGAACTGTGGAGTTTTCTTATAACCAGCTTCTGGCTACCTTGTCTGACATCATACTTTGCAGGAAATCTGACTTTTTAAACAAGTCAGTGTGCAAAGATACTACATTTGATTTCTGATTTCTGGTTCTAGTAGCCTAGTTGAAAAGCTGTATCCAGTTTCTGGAAAGCTGTATAAGTGAATTTCTTCATTTCTCAGTGGAGGAGGTTTTTGACTTGTTTGCCCTTGGCTAATGTAAGCAGAGGCTGGAATTAAAGATGACTGGGCTGGCACGAGCGCGATGGCCTTTGCTGACGGACATACCCTGTGGCTGCAGCAGCCTCACAACCAGCACTTCTGGCCATCAGCACCACAGCAGGAGGCTATGATGAACAAGGGAAAGAAATCGAAGGGCAGAAAATGAAACAGAGGCAGAGCAATAAAAGCATTCACTTGGTCTTGATGAAAATTGAAGCAGAAATACTCTTTTTTTTAAGGCATCAGTCTGTGTGTACTAAAGAAGAATCACATTTAACAATCTGAATTGCAAAATTATTTATTATAGAAATTAAATCTGATTTAAAGTCTCTGTTACCTGTTCAATATGACTAATTATCATTAGATTACATGAGACTGCACAGAAATAAACTCTCCTAACATAACCAAGAAATTGATGCTGCAACACATCCTGATGCTCCAAGTGTCATGACAAGGACTAGTAGTGTGTTTAAAATAGATCTAGCTGGGACTCACTCTGATGAAAAGTGGAGGGCAAACCACTGTTGGTTAAATTAGTGCAAAAATCTACATTTTCTCATACGGTCAGTGAGAACACTCATTGCCAGTGAGATTTTCAGGTTATGTGAGATGTTATCTCAGCAATGTTTCAGTTAAAATTTGCTTTAAGATTTGTGGGTAAATTGAATACAAAATGCTCATAGGAAGAAAACAGTGAATCTTTGCTCAAAACCAAGGAGAAAACTTCATCTTAATCTATACAAATCAAATCCTCCTCTTTACTAGGCATTGGATTCTGAATTGATTTTCTCAGTAACCTATCTCTTAAAATCAGATTCTGACAGAGATGGAGCTGTAAAAGTCTACAGGGACACAGATAAGAATTATTCATGGTGATGTTTTTTGTTACACATATTATTATAGGGCTTTCATTGTAAAATGATAATATTTACTCGTTGTTACAGTCTGAATAATAATTGGAAGTAACTGCTGGCTTCATGGATTTACTTGTAATTGGCCCTGCTGTTCATGGAATTGGTTTTTGTTTCATTTTTCTTAGCCCACTGCATAAGGAAAAAATAAGTTGATTCCATGTGTTTTCTATCATTAACATTTTTGGTATTTGTATACATTTTTATCATTACATTCTGGTAGCATGGAAAAAAGAACAGTAAATTAAGATGTTTCTAATATGAGTTCTAAAACTGATCTTATTTAGAAGGTGGTTGAAGAACACATGGATTTTCTTTATCTGATGTCCATGTCTAAGTATTATTTATATGAGAAAGTTTGTACCAACATGTCTGCTGTGATGTGTGAGCTGGAATTGATGGGAATCTGGGAGGGTACCAGGGAAGACACTGTATATGCTCACCATATTTCTGTAGCTTCTTCAAGCTCCAGTTCTTTGTTGCTGTGGTAGGTAGGTCTTTGTCCTGACTCAGTATTGCTGCCTCACAGGGGAGAAGCAAAGCAGCTTTCAGCTGTGGGTAATCAGAAGAAAACCAAAACAGACGTGTGCAGAGATACAAGCAAAGGTTAATGAAACCTTTCATCCAACTTACAAAGCCTGCAAGAGTGTTTGCTATGTATGAGAATCATCATTTTGTCAGAAGAGCGTTATCTGGCTTTTCAGCCAGCAGTGTGACTAGAGAGGCAACATAAGGAGAGCAATGTGAGGAATGTGTTAGGATGGTTTAACACCATCTCTAATGAAACTAAGGAACATTCACTAACCATCTTTATATGTAAACAGACTGTTGGCTAGAAGGAGCTGTATTCAATATCAGAAGTATTTATTCCAACATGACTAGAAGCTCAAAGCAATGTAATTGCTTTGTAGAACATAGAAGCTCTATTTTTCTTTAAACCATGCTGCTTCAATTAAATATTCCTTTTGTGTATTCATTTAATATTAATTTTGTCTGCTACTGCTATACTATGTAAAGGGAAAATGAACAGTGAGAGGAATTTGTGCTGAAGAAATTTGGAGAAAGAACTGTTTTAAAACTGAATAATGTTTTGGGAATTAGCTTAAGTTTATAATAATCCTAAAGGAGATGATTTCTTTCCAGGTGATAACAACAACACAAAGCCAGATAGTTCTGCACTGTGAGCTGTCAACCTTTCATGTTTGTGTATGTGCCAGCATATACTTCAGAAAAATATGTTGCACTATTACTGCAAGCTGAAGGCTCTTGATAGCCATGGTGCAGATAGCAATTTTCAGGGTGTTATGCTGCTGTACAGTCAAATTACTTTGGGCAGAAATGTGTTATGGAAAGTGTGGATCCTGATGCAATTTATTTAAAAAATTGAATATGTACAGCCAGAGCAACAAAATAAATATTAAACAGTGACAAATATAAGAAGGTAGTTGAGGATTTTTTAATATAAGTATTGAATTAGGTTCTCAGCCCTGGCTGTCTAGGGCAGATGAAGAACTAGCATAATATTAAAAACGAGAGGAGAAAAATTTTGAGACCATTTAAATCTTTGTTTTCCTTTTTTTTTGTACTGTAGAAATAAATAAATAAATACTTTTTAGCCTCTCTATGTTTATAAGAAATGGAAGAAAGAGTCAATATCTATTATAGTTGTCACAATATTAAAGCATAGAAAAAAGCAGAGAGCAGCCAAATAACCTCTCTGCCAAGTGAAATGTGATGTTAAAACTGCCATGAATTACAGCACAAGAAAACATACCAACACTGAGAAAGCATGTTGCATTCAACACTTTTGTTAGGGGATACACAATATTGTCTTAGACTCACCAGTTTTCTGATGTATAAAATTTACTTTCCTCTTTGCTGGAGGAAAATAAATATTTGGTTCTAGTAATTGTGAGGTTCTAATATGACAGTGCTTTCAGGGAAACACTGTGCAAATGTTCTGCCTTTTGTGATGTTGACATCAGAATTTGAAATGGGATGGTTACTCCTAGGTTTGTATCATGTGTGTAACATTCATAATTTTTAGAGAAATTTGAAAAGAGATGGATAATGTTAATTACCTTACCATAAATAGCATCAGGAACATGTGTGAATGTATTTTCCCAATGGATATTAATAGAGGAAAAAAATAAAAGGGCCCACATTTTATTAAGTGCCTTAATAATTATGTGCACACCTAGAAATACTACTTAGAGGCTGATTTCTATATGCTCTGATTTGCCTTTATTCCAGTGTTGGAAGTACTCTGGAAAGCTGGGGAAACAATGTGCAAATTATAAATTAGCCTAATTTATATTACTTTATAATGGTATTTTTTAATATTTCATTGTTAATTTCAGAAATTTCAATAACTTGTTCTTCAGATTCTGAAATTCTTTGAATTGCACTGTGGCTTACACTCTTCCCTATGCTATCAGAAAATAAAAAATTTGATCTAAGAGTTAAATAATTTGTAGGCATATTTGATAGTTCATTATATTCCTCTGAATCATGGGTGTTACATTTTATTATGATGAGAATCCTTTCTGGTTTTATCTCTGTCCTATATCCTGAATCCATTTTCCTTGATGCAGACACTGCCTTGCATGTTCTTTTCAGCCTCTGGAAGAGGAGCCAAGAAAGACAAAAGCATTAAATAGAAACGGCAGTCAAGGTGATCCATAGCACTCCTGGAGGGGAAAATTTGCTGGCAAACAGAGCAGGCAGCAAGTCATACAGCACCCAGGGAGTCCTGCCACGGCTGGGAAAGATGCAAAAATAAAGGTTTAGTCTATCAATGCTCTTCTGTTGTGTTGGCACTCCCAGTAGTATAAATTATAGAATCTGTCTGTCCAATGTGGCCAGCATGTGGTGTTGGCAGCATATCAGACTCTGTATTAAAAAAAAAAAAGTTACCAGTAATTTATCTAGAATTACAGCATTTTGCTGTGTTACTTTTTGCCAGTGCCATAAGCAATGTGTCTGTATCAGTGAGATTGTTCCCTGTTTAAACTTTCAAAATTAGTTACTGCCTGTGATACAAATACTTTGCTGCAGCAGTGGTTGTTCTTCCTTTGTGTAAAGCACATATGGATAATACAGGTATACTGTACCAAGTTAAAGACATGTTTATCAAATTTTAATACAGCCAAGCAGATATGCAAGTGATTTTGACAAAGCTCTGAGGCTGCTCTGTTCTTAGTGACCTGCTGTTCACCCAGCTCTTTAACCAGCTCCACTATCAGGAGCTGCAGTTTGCATTCAGTGTCATTTTCTGAGTCCCTCAAATACTTCTTGATCTGTGTCTTTTTGACCCCTCTTGAGATTTACTGCTTAGGCTTGAACTCTGTCTTGTAATACTTGTGTCCCTCTCTCTGACTCAGCCCTGTGTCACACAGTTAACCTTTTTTGCCCTCTTCCCAACCTTATCATGATACAAAAAAAAATTGAGGTCTCCAATATTAGGTAAGGTTAGCTTGTTTCTGAACTTAGAAAAAGTAGATTTTTGCTAATCAGTCTCTCAATAGTCCCATTAAATACAATCCTCTCAAAATACTGAAAACTAAGCTGCTCATTGTCTCATGCAGTCTGAGTCTCTCTCCCTGGTATTAAACTGTTAATGCTACTTACAGGCACCAAACCAATAACAAAAAATGGGTCAAAACCAATTCTCACGGAAAGTACAGCAAAATTCAGTTGAAATTAGTGCAACCTCCATTTGTTAAAAATGCGAGCAATGTCTTACTCAGTGCTTTAAGATGTGTTTGGAGTTTTATGTTTGAGGACAGTTGGAGGATTATTTTGTCTTTCTTTGTATTTGTATGAGGAGAAGAGTTCAGGGGATTTTCATGTAGCCTTATTTGTCCTGGATCAAAGTTCAAAGTAAATTCTTTTTAAAACAGAGATAATTTTAATACCTGAAACAATATTAAAATTTACTATGTTAAATATGCTATATTAAATACAATGACAGCTTACTTTGCTGTCAGCCACAAAACTGTCAGTGCTTTAGTGGGACTGGCTTTAGTTTTCAGTTTTTGCCTCCATTGTGATCAGTCCCTGAAATTTCAGAATAAACTTGCAGGAATGGTTAATTCACTTATGTTTCCACTCTCTAAAAAAAAAAAAAAAAAATCTTAATCTTCAGAAGCTTAGAGGGAATCTTAATATTGTATTTTACAGTAATCTCTTTAGAAGACAAAGAATTACAAATGACATTTTAAACTCACTAAGACTTCAGTGACAACTCGCAGAAGAAAAAGAGGCAAGCTTCCTATTTATTTCTGCAACTGCCATTTGTAAAACTGATTAAATAAAGAGTGGAAAAACGATAGTATTTTCACGAAACAAGTTCAGCTCACTACAGGCTAACTATGATTCGTTCATCTAAGTATGTTTAGAAAAAATCCAAAGGAAAGCTCTTTTACATTCACAGCAGTAGCCTTTTTTCCCCAGTGTGAAATGGTTTGAGTGCACATACATCCCATTGGCGAGGCGTGTCTGGATCAGCACACAGCAGGGACAGCAGTGTCTGCGTGAAGACTGCTTCAGTGGGAAAGAGAGAACCTAAAGAATATTCATAAAGGGCAAATTAAAATATTATACGAAGCCTTGATTAGGCCTGACAGGTTTCCTAAAGACATTCTTGTTGTTACTAGTGCTTACCATCAGCTGAAGATTTGTGAAGGGCAGCCACCTCCCACCTCCTGCAGTCTTTAAGCAATGGTGGGTGACTCTACACCGTGCCCTACTGATCTCTTTCATTCTGAGTTGCATATGTATGCTACATTAGTTTCTGTGAAATTAATTTTATCCCAAAATTTCTTATTTGCAAATACAGTGGTAAATGTACTACCCTTAATAATGATATGACATAATAAACATAGTGCAGGTAACCTGTATGTGATTTTCTCATACTTCTGAGAATCATTCAAAACTTTAAAGTAGATTAGCAATACTTTAGGATTAATTTCTTTATTTTTTTGTAAAAGTCACAAAGCCCCTTTACTTAGTTCAGAGACATTTATTTTCCTGTTTTCCTGTGATTAATTTCGAAAGACAACCATGTCTCACCTTGAAGCTTGCAATGTTTTTGGGGCCACTTAAGTTAGAAGTGAATTATTGTAGGCTCTTAATAATTGAGAGAGAGATGGGTATTTGTGAGGAAAATTGGAGAGAAACCTTTCCCTCTCTTTTTGTGACGTCCTCATACAAATGCATAGCAACAACATTCCTCAGCAAGTGCATGAGGTTGACTACAGTAGATACAGGGAAATGGGGGTAACTTAACTGAAGATTTCAAAATGTGCAACTGAAAAATAACAGGAATATTGTTAATGTGGATAGCAGAGTTTGTTTTCAAAAGAAAAAAAATTGGTATTACTAAAGCAAGTTTCTATTAGTACAGCTAGAAATACATGAAATGATTTTTTTTTATTCTTTAAAAACGAAAGAAAGAAATGAAATATCAATTCTCTTTCACCCTAAATAAGATGAATAAATTAAGCTGTTGAAATTGCTTGGATATTCATAGGTGTTTTGAAATTAATTAATTGGAAATTAGCTTGATAGTCTAGTTCTTAATGAATGCTGAGTATAGAAGTGTTAAGGTTGAGGTCTCTTCCCTTTATTTTTTTTTATTTTCCTATATATTCCATAATCTCAAAGGCAAATGTAGCTAGTTGTGAAGAATGGTACCAGATGTTTTTTTTTGTTCCTATACATATTAGGGCATGCATTAAAAACCAAATATTCATCCTTGATTCTATCACACAGACATAAGAAAAATATTTTTTCTAAAAGATTAAAGCCTTCCAGGTTAAAAGCAAACAAACAAGCAGCTGGTTAGAGCATGGTGCTGATAACACCAGTGTTATGATCTCCAGATAGACCATTCACTGAAGACTTGGACTTGTGGGTGCCTTCCAGCTAAGAACATCCTGCGATCCTGAGCATAGAAAAGAGAAACCATTCGAGTGAGAGGAGGGTAGGGCAGGGAGTACATGGCCAGGACTGCAGGGCCAGAGGCATTTCTGGGGGCCAGACAGCACAGGACAGTCTCCTGCCATTTAAAATCAGGGAAGAGGCTTAGAGGGCAGGGAAGAATTATTTGTGTTTGGTTTTGTTTTCTGCCTTTTCTTTAATACCTGCCACCTGCCCCAAATTTTAGCTTTCTGTGCACATGAAATTTGGTTTGATCAAGTAGGGAAGCACTAGTTTTTTTTGAGGCAGCTAACTTAGGACAAAGCCTAAACAGATCCTTGTCCCAAAGCTCTGATTCCCTTTTAGACTCTGTCATAGTCATATAAAGAAGTGTGCAGTAGAGTGAAAATTTAAGTGTTTTTCTCTAAGTGGGTTATTTTGTCTTTAAACTTAAAAACCAGCCTTAATGTAGGTAAGAGGGAGGGTCAGACACATCACAAAGATCTCTGTGTCAACATGAACACGAACCTAGAATTACTGAGCAGTAGTCTGCTCAAAGGGTCATGTAAATGTGGTTTGTTGGTACTGACCTGTAATGATTTAATAAATGTTTTAGTATTTCACAGGACAAACAAAATAATGCAATTTACTACATGAGTCTATCTATGCATCTCATCATTGTTTTGTATTCAGTTCTAAAAAAAACATATTTATAATCAAATGAAAAACTTTTTTCCCAGTTAACACAGTCACATAACAGAGTTTTTGTTCGTATTTACATTGCCAAAGGCAGAATTTATTGCATCAAGGCTGAGATTTTTATCATTTTCAATAGTGTAAACCTGCCTTAGAATTGGATTGAAGATACTTTGATGAGAAGCACTTTTTTTAGGTATAATGTGATTTTTTTGATTACTGATGAACTGAGATGTGATAGAATCCCAAGTGGGCAAAATTTTCATCTGAGGTACAGTAACGACCTGATCTTTAAAAAAAGGGATTTCTTTATTGAACACACAAACCATACACAAGGTGTACTGACATGGCAAGGCAGAAATTTGCAGTTTGAAAGATGAACAATTTATCTATATTTCAATCACGATTAG
Organism: Buphagus erythrorhynchus; assembly: GCA_013400855.1. NCBI lineage: Eukaryota > Metazoa > Chordata > Aves > Passeriformes > Sturnidae > Buphagus > Buphagus erythrorhynchus. The sequence continues at coordinate 27,501 of VZTT01052565.1, forward strand.
TTTTTGTTTCTTTGCTCTAGTTGAAGATTTTCTACAGTCTTTATTTTTTAGAAAATGGCAGGTGTTCAAAGTGTTTTGAGGAAATGACATCTCTTAACTCAGTGTAAATACACCCAAATTAAATACAACACTGATTATGTCATTTGTGGAAGGCTGGTTAGAGATAAAGTAGCACAGTCTTGATGAAATGGAAACTGAAATATGTTTACATTTAATATACATTCATTTTTCTGGATAGCTAGATAGATCTTGGCAACTATAATTCAAATCTAATTTGCAAAAAAAATATGGGAGAGTTTCCATGGGCTGAATCTGCCAGCTGGTATTGCCATTTTCAACCACCTAGTGCTCATTATGAGGGTTTTAGAACTACAAGTGTACTGTTCAGCCACAGTGTTCACTTAAAAAAAAGACAATGAGGAGCAGAGACTAAATGTATAGATAAATGTATAGCCTATCATCAGCCCATTCCCAAACTGGTACTGAAGTTAATGTTGGATGAACAGATGAAAAGTGTGTGGAAGTCATTGAGAGTTTTAAAGCTCATGGGAATCAGTAATAAGATGTGGCCACATATTCCTTCCAGTCATTCAATAAGAAGATGTTGTAAATAATTTGTATCTGCCATAGTTCATTTCACTTATTCCTGTGCAATACCAAAATTATGTTGTTAACCTGCTTTGAAAATAGCAAAGGCTCAGGCTGGCTTCTTCAACAGATGTACTCACAGAAATAGTCTTGTACTGGGGTCATTCAGGTGAATGAGGATTGTGTGGCTTGGCCCCAATTTCTTCATAGGACAGAGCACTTCTCATTCAGAGAAAATGTCTTCTGTGTGATCAGGTGTCTGCAGATAGACAGGTTTTCTTTGATAAATAGTTACAGGGTTTTTTTCTGAATTGCTTATTCTTTTGCTCTTATGTAGTAGGTCAATTCACAGTGTGTATGAGTGGAGAAATTAAAAAACCTGAAAAATATAGGATTTTTTTAACCTCTGACTTATGGATTTCATGGGTTGAACTGGGTGAATATTACAGTTTTTAATAATGGAAAAATCAACTACATCTTTCAAGGATATAGCCTTTTATTTATTTTTGTTGACATTTATTATAATAAGGCGCTGCATGTCAAATATTTGCCATAGACCTTGGAGATTTAAGAAACTGGTGGGAACAAGTTACTCCTGGGTGTAAGTTACTCCTGAGGACATTCTGACTGGACACAAGAGGAAACTTTTACAATGAGAATAATCAAATTTGGAATAATCTCCCCAGGAAAGTGATAGATTCCTCAACAGTGGACGCTGTTAAGATACAGTTGGACAGAGTGCTGAACCATCTTGTCTAGACTGTTCTTTTGCCAAGAAAGTTTGGACCAGATGATCCTTGAGGTCCCTTCCAACTCAGTATTCTGTGATTCAATAGCTTCTGTTATTTGGAGAGTTACAAGCTGGTATGTCTCTGTCTTCAAGAGCTTAATCTATTCTATAATAATACTGCAGATTGTGTGGAATGAACATTTTTTTTTTTTAATTTTAGTTATAATAAAGGAAAGACTAGAAGTGGCCTACTTGAAATCACCGTTTTTCAAAATGTGTTGAGTAGTTGTTCTCATTCCTGTATGCAATATGGAAGGAATAGAACACAATATTAATTGGCATCAAAGTATAAAGTGTAGTGCAGTAGAAATGTGAAGAAAAAGATTTAACAGTCCAGGAAAGGTTATTCAAGTGAACGAGAGAGATCTAACTCATGTCTTCAAGGAAAGATCTTTGGCTCCTAACCTTGGCAGCAAAAACTAAGCTGTGAATGTGATTCCTTAGTTCATGGTTCTCTAATGTGATTAATTCATGTGTATGCTTAGGAATTATTCAATATTAAATATTCAGTTTGTCTGGGATAAAAAGTGAAATGCGTCTGTAATCGTAAAAACAGTAAGGGTAATCCGATGCTTATATTTTCAAAGTTTAAGTTTCTCCAAGGATGAAATTCTTAGGCATAGAGGAAATACCGCGAGCTTGCTTTTACCGTACGGCAGAGAAACAACTCAGGCGTGCAATGCTAGCATCTTGTCTTGTTTCCCAGGTCCCTGGGGGAGATGCATGGGAGAGGAGTGCGGCGCCGGCGGCACGCAGACGCGCGCGGTGTGGTGCGCCCACGCCGAGGGCTGGACCACGCTGCCCACCAACTGCCGGCAGCCCGAGCGGCCCCACAGCCAGCGGAGCTGCTTCCGAGTCTGCGACTGGCACAGGGACCTCTACGGCTGGCAGGTCGGCGCCTGGAGCCACTGCCGGCCCGTCCTCGCCCGCAGCCACGAGAAGCCCCTGGAGTGCCTCAGAGGGGAGGACGGGATCCAGACGCGGGACATCACCTGCGTGCAGAAGTCCAACGGGGTTCCGGCTGAAGATGCCATCTGCGAGTACTTCGAGCCGAAGCCGCGGCAGGAGCAGGCGTGCCTCATCCCGTGCCGGCAGGACTGCATCGTGGCCGAATTCTCGCCCTGGTCCGAGTGCTCCAAGACCTGCGGCAATGGGCTCCAGCACCGCACTCGCCACGTGGTGGCTCCGCCGCAGTTCGGGGGCTCGGCCTGCCCCAACCTCACCGAGTTCCAGGTGTGCCAGTCCAGCCCCTGCTCCGGGGAGGAAAGCCTGTACAGCCTGAGCGTGGGGCCCTGGAGTGCCTGCTCCGTGCCCCATTCCAGGCAAATAAGGCAGGCAAGGAAACGAGGGAAGAACAAAGACAAGGAAAAGGACAGAGAAAAGGCAGTTCGGGATCCTGAGGCTCGTGAGTTGATTAAGAAGAAGAGGAATCGTAACAGGCAGAATAGACAGGAGAACAAATACTGGGACATACAAATTGGGTACCAAACAAGGCAGGTCACGTGTACTCACAGAAATGGGAAAACTGCTGCTCTAAGGTAATCACTGTTTATGTTCGCATACTTTAATTTTTATCTGTTTAAAGTAAAACATGCATAAGTGGATTCTTTTACACAAGCCCAAATCTCAAAATGAGGCTCATGCTATTTCCAGTTGAACATCCATCATCAAGCTCAAGAGTTTTCTGTGACGTGAAACATACAAATTGTGCTGGTGATCATACTGAGCATCACATACATCTGCACCATTAAACTGTGCTAGTCCCTAGCCTCTATTTACCTAAATAGATTTCCCCCAAATGCTTGAAGATATATGTCAAATGTCTGCTCTGTTTCTGTGGGTTCAGGTTTGCACTCTAACAAGTCATGCATTTTTGAAATAGGTGATGTTACTGCTTTTAAGGTTCTGGGCACAAAGACTAACAGGAAACTAGACTGAGTCAGACTTACAGTAGAAGTATAAAACAAGACAGAAGGATGCATGGAAGGCAGCAGCTACTCATTCTAGTATACTTTTTAAAAATACATGAGCATGAAATACTGTTTGTCCTTCATTATTCCTGTGGCAAAATTTCTGAAAGAGAGACTGTAAAACCTCTTTGTTTATTCCATGTACCTCCTCTGTTTCTTTCTCATCTGCACTTCTATGCTGTCTACCCTGGGTTTTTTCTGATTTTTATTTTTATATATTGATTTATTATTTTACTTTTCAAGAGTTCTGTCAATCACTGATGTTTTGATAATTCTTTCCACAGGCTTTTTAAAAACTGTATTATCTTTGTTTTGTTTTATCTGCCATTCTCTTGCTAGCTCATGTATTTCTTTCCTATCCCCCAGAATGTTTCTATTCAACTCAAAAATCTTCTTTCAGTTTAGTCTTCCTTTTTTTGTTGTGATTCTATTTCCTGCCATCTAGTTCAATGCCTGATTAATCAATTTAATTTCAACTGTGAAATGACTAGAATATCTTGCTGAATGAGGCTGACAGTCATTGCTGCTATGTTAGTGTTTAGGAACTTCTTTCAAGGTATTTTGCTTTAGAGTTTTTGTTGTGCCAGTTAAACATGCTATCACAGAACATGTAATGTCTTCCACTTTTTCCATTAGGAACCAAATAACATGCTTTTTTTTCCAGTGTAGAAAACATTTTTTTTAGCATAATTCCTTTCAAGAGATGATCCAGCAGTGAAACAAGAAAATGATAAGTTCCCTGTCTTAAGGGAAGAACTGAAAGGCTTGGGCTGTTTAGTTGAAGGAGGGACATGGGTAAAGATGTGAATGAAATGCCTATGAGTATGCAACAACCCATCACAAGGAAGAATGGAACTATCTATTCCCTCTATATATTATGGATGTATTGGAAAAGCAACAATGGGAAAATCACAGCAGTGCTGAATGAGGCTAGGCTTCTTAATACTGGGAATAGTGAGACTCTGGAGAAAATTGCCTGGGCCATGTGTGGCACCTCCATCCTCAGAGGTTTTTTAGAAAAGGCTAGAAAAATGCTTGTGTTGGTGATGACACATCTGGAGCAGCTTTTGATTAGGGAAGAGGGGCTGACTCCATAGTCTTTTTGCAGTCTCTTCTAGGTCTGGTTTTCTTCAGTTCTTTAAGATTTTTGATCCACACTTGGATGAAGGTCTTCACAAGAAATCTCAAAATCAATAGCTCAGGCAGTCCTGGGTATTGGCTGCAGCACAATTTCATTGTTGGTACCAAACAAACTGCCTTTACTCCTTCCTTTCCCAGCCTCACATCATGCAGCCCACACTGTGCCTAGCCCAGGAACATCATTACCCTTTAAATACAAGGAATAATTTATTATACATCAGTTGCTATCAGATAGCAGCCAGGCACTCTTTTTGAAAGTTCCTAAGTATTAGAAAGATTAAGAAAATTACTGAGTAAAAAGAAGGGAGGAATGACACAGTCATGCCAAAGCTCTGATAAACAGTAAAAGAAACTAAAAGTATAGTTGGAAGTCAGTGGCATACTTTACTCTTCGTCTTTAGAGTCACTCTTGAATTCACTTAGATCATCAGAGCTGTCTCAAGTTCAGATACCTCAGAGTCTTGTGCGATTTCAGGCTGGTGAAGGGAAGTGAATGAAACACTCTTGCCTGAGGCAGTGAAACAATAGATAATACAATGTAGGATCAATTCTTCCAAGAGTTGAAAATTATACAAATGATGCTGTGGGCATTTTTATGCCTAATGGATAAGATTTTATGTTTTAATTGCACAAAGGATTTCCAGTAGTCTTCATGTCAATTTTAATATAGAATTTTCTTTTCTGGTTGCATAGTATAAACAAGAAAATTTGGTGAAATGTCTCATGTGAGAAATTCTGGTGCTGATAACATAGCTTTTAGAGACCAATATATGCCACCTGCATATCCATTTGCATCATTTATGCTGCACTCTTCACTAAGCAATCAAATGCTTTATTCTATGACTGCCATTCCAGAATCTGAAACAATAGAATTATTTTTCTGCCCAGGGTGTCAATGCAGCCAGCTCAAATGATTTTATAATCTCCATCACATAGTAACTGTGTTACTAAATAATATAGACAAGTAAGGTGACTGGAAAACCTGCCGTTCTCATGTGAAATGCTCTTCAGCTCAAATAGTCCATTTTCAGTGAGTTTTGACTTTAGCAATCAGAAACAATCAGCCCCCTGGCAGCAAGACTGAAAGAAGAATAAAAACCCTCAGGCAAGTAATATTTTTTTTTGCAGAGATAGCAAAATTGATATATTATAAAAAGGATTTTTAAAAAGAACAGCTTTCAGAAGGATGCTACAGAGAAAATGGTTCTGTAACGCTGTCAGCAAAACTTCAAAAAGGTAAAATTCTCTTGACATATCAGCACACCAGGCATGGTAAAGAGAAGTGAAACAAGAAAATCAAAGTTTAATTTATATACTTTATTGCCGAGTGAACAATAGGTAGTCTCCTGTGAAGGATGAAATATTGGATTTTGTATTGCTCATTTTGCAATAATGTATGTGTTACATGGCCTGTGTTTGCTTTATGCTCCCCTCAGTCTGAAATTCTAGTGCACTGAAAATATTTGAAAAATAGAAATGTTGAAGGAGAAAACAAATTCAGTAATTCAAAGTTGCTTATAAAATGACTTCTTTGGGTAGCTAACAAAATCTGGGCAGTGCTGCTGTTAGTGTAGGCGACAATACTTGATTGTCTGACATGTTTCCTCTTTGGTGAAATTGGGGTTTACCAAAGAGAGCGGTTAAACAACAAATTGGCAATGCAGAGAAACAAAATATCTGTAGAAGCTAATTTTGAGTTGCAAATCTGTTTTTCCTGTTAGAAGTTGTGATGATTATGCCTCATGTTAAGCCTATAATTTTCTGTTGTAATATAGACTCTGCTGCTGTTGTGTTTCAAACATTTTGTCATAATTTTCTTCCTGAGCAGACTCTTGTGGAAAAGTTTAGCAAAAATGTTTGGCTAATTTGTACAAAGTGTAAACGTCTAAGAAAATCCTTTTCTTTTTTTTTTTNAAAAAATCTTTTTTTTTTTTTTTTTTTTTTTTTTTTAACTGTTTTTAATTCATACAGCCTTTTTGCTGAAATGCTTTCTTGAGACCTCACTAGATTGGGAAATTTGGAAGGACTTGAGCACAGACATACATTTATAACTGTAAGAACATGGAACAGAACTAGAGTATATTCTTGACCTGCATGGTTCTGCATTTCAGCAAAGATTTTGAAATCCAGTGACAAAGCACATCATGTTTCCCTGAAGCATCTGGTCCATAGGTGTGGAGACAACCTGTCACTGCTAAGAGTCACTTAACTCAAATGGCTGGAAAGGGGGTTGTACTTAAGGCAGTTCTTCAAGGATATAACTGCCTCTTAAAAAACATCCCAGGAATTTCTGCACTATTTCCTTTCTTTTTCTCCATCATTTGGATACAGCATGTTATCTTGCTTAGTCTGGGACCAAAACATCTCTGAATGGGGGGAAGAATGGAGGAGACCACGTAGGAAACCATCCCCACCAGCTCTGGTTGCAGTCCCCATAAGTGGTTAATACTCTCCTGGCAGCACCACTGTGGAAGAGACCTGTATGTGAAGGTGAATATTATTGGTGACCTAAATGACCTGAAGTGAGAATTCAAGACAAACAGTAGATTTTTATAAATATTCAGAGCTTTTACAATCAGAGCAATTACAATCGTGGAACAAAATGAAGGGGCAGAAAAGAATCCAAAATTTAAGACATGCCAACCAATTATTTAGCAGATTGTCTTAGCCTCAATGCATTTGATCATATGATCATCTTTGATTTGTTTCACCTCCGTTCATCTGAGAAAGTTATTATTTTTAAATTTTTTTTCATCTTCCTTGCTGATTCTGTGCATTCATTGAAAACCATGTTCACATCTTGTAACAAATTTAACTCTTTTGGAAGTTTTCGTAATGATCTTGTTGCAGTGCTTTACTAAATTTCAGGTTTTGGAGAGTTTGGGTTTTTATTTATTCCAATATTATAGTTGAGACATGAGAAATGACAGTAGGACCAAAATTATTGAATTGTCTTGCTGATGTTGGGAATATGTAATGCTTCATTTTTCATCTTACTTCACAAAGACATGTATCTGCTTAAAGCAGAGTCATGATATTCACTACTGGCCACAGGTGTTAAGCTGACAAGCCAGAAATTAAGCAATTTGGGAATGGCCAACTGAGTGTTTAGACTGATGAGCAAATAATACTCAAGACTGTCTGGGAAAACAAGGAGAGAGAATCTCCTCCTCTAGAATGGCATTTTAGCTTTGTTGTCCTTTCCAGGTCCTGAAACCTCTTAACCCGTGCTCCCATTCCAAATCATAAAACAAATGTCTGCATTCACTGTATGGACTTTCACTCCTATAAATTATAAACTGTGTGGAAGGAAAATAAAAAACCAAGCCAAACCATCATAAGCCTGTTGCTTTATTTATGCCATTGATTTGGGAAGCAGACAAGTCACCCAGAGGAATATGCTGTCAGCAAACAGAAAAAAGATTCAGACATACAATACAGCAGCACAGTTTGTTGGACCTTGTAATGTATGCCTTGCTTAGAAAATAATCTTAAGATATTCTCTGTATTTCTCTGAGCCCCTCCATGAGGCAACAGGCAGAAAGGGGGATGTGTGTGAAGGTGGCAGTGGTTAAGATGCAGTAACTTCAAGGAAATGGGCTGCAGAAAGGTGCGGGAAACAGCAGTGCAGAGAGAATGGGTTGTGAGATGAAGGAGCATAAGCAACCTTTTGTTTTTCACTGAGGACCAGATGAGAGCATGCTCTTTATGTTACTGCAAAGGCAGCTCTACTGCAGTTTTTAGAGGAAGCCTCCAAGCTCACCATACTGTGAAGATTTAAAAGACGTAAGTGGTTCACTTACAGAGCACCTGTAAATAGCATGGATTTGGATAATGTGCCATATAGAGTCATCTTGATTCATTAATTTGGAATTATTTAGAGCACATTCTGTTAACAAATGGAGAACAGGGAAGAAGAAAGTAATCTTGGATGAAAAACCTCTTGATAACTAAAAACTACAGGGTTAATTTTCAGGTGCATTGGGATAATAAAAATGTAAACTATTATTAGAGAAATGGGATGCAAACATATTGCTTTCCTATCATTTTCCACTGGGCCTTTAGAATTTCCATGAATTTGAAAGTAGAAGCATCCTGTAGTTTTTTAATGTGATTTTGGTGGAGACAGTAATTTCTGTGGATATGCTTAATATTATTCGACAGGTGTTCCTTTCTATTTTAAGTATCTGCTCCATCATCTTACTGAGGCTTCTGTTTTGACAGTGTCTTGTCAATATTGCTACACATTTGACATACCATGCCCAAATCTAGATTTGAGATGGAAACATACACACCGTGCTGAATAATTGAAACAGCAATGATTCAGGAATTGAAATAGGAATGATTCTTTTTTCCACACCATATTTTAACTCCTTTCATACAGTGAACAGTTGTTCTGTCATCTAAATGTATGACATTCATATATTTCTGTGCAAAGCATCAAGATTGGGTGCCTTTCTAGTGCATAGTTTTTATTCAAATACATATAATTGTCTTCCTTAGCAAAATATAATAGACTATAATGTAATGAGGGTTGTACTCCATGTTCTGATAATCTCTTGTGGCGATAAATCCTATGAATGAATAAATTATTTCCTTGAATGAATGCAGTGTTGAATTTTCAGCTTCAATCTAGTAAGAGATTATGTTGCACAGTGGTAAATTGAATTAGGCTCTGAGATCTTAAATGAAGATTTTCCTACACTGTACTTTTATGCATCTTTTCTGCTTTGTTGTCAGTTAATGTTAATTGACTTCTGTGTGACAAAATAAATAAATGTTAATCAAGGAGTATTTTTCTAAATTTTGGATTTCCTTTATTGGTATTATATCACCATTTTTTTTTATGAAACTGCCAAGTATAGTCTGGGACTTAGAATATACCCTTTTTTTCTCAGTCAGCTTAATAGAGTTATGGTATGGGAGCATGGAAATGAGCATTCTCCTGGGACATATTGTCCCTCGGGACTCACACACAGAAGTCACAACTCCCCAGAACAGCAGGGCTGGCTATTTCAGTGCCTACC
>VZTT01052565.1:42190-57212 GCA_013400855.1 Buphagus erythrorhynchus
ATATTTAGTTTTTATTTATTGCTGTCGAAGCACAAATGAGGCTGCAGAACGTGAGTAGACACAAATTTTTGACCACGTCTTCAGAAGAGGTTGAGCAGTAATTATGTTCTTTAGGCTGTCCTTTGAACCAGCATTGCCTTTTTCTTTACTTTTTTTGTCTAATCTATGTCTTTGAGGTCAGAATAGGCTTATTATTGACTTAATAGCAATAGGGACCTTTCATCCCCTGTGATGTTTTGTTTTGTTTGGGATTGCTTCTGTCTCCATTGTGTTATTTAAGTGCTTTTATACCTTAAGCTTCATTTCCCCACTATGTCTGTTTTCTGAAATGGTACTTTCTCAAACCACAGCCTTAGTTCAATTTGTATAATTCCTTCTTCCCTGCGAAAAACCTGGGGCATTGTCCCTTGAATAGATGCACTGGATTAAGATTAAGATGCTGCAGACTTTACATGTTACCCCTATGCTGCTGCTTCTTGCATCCAGTCTGTTCTATTCATTTTTAACAGCACTTTTATGTAACTCATGCTTTTCTTTGACCTTTCCAAGCAATTTTCTGGACACAACTATATGGGTGGATGGTGAGGACTTATCTGTGTCCTCCCTGTGCTTCTTGAATGGTTAACTTTGCATATAATGTGTACTTAGAGGTTAGTCAAGGGCATGGAGATGTTTGGTGCAGAATTTCTAGTGAATTGGGTGGTATCATGAAATGAATGTTAATTTCTGTTTTTATTTTCTGTTGTGTTACTTGCCCATTTGCCTTTTATCCCATGAGAAGATTTACCCCAAGTCTGCATGACTAAACAAGACACATAAATCCATCAAAAAGTGCAGAGAGTTTTACATGAAAGTAATCTTCGCTTTCAGTCATTTGTGGAGATCAAATCTGTAGCACTAGGTACCAATCACAGAAGAAACAATTTTGTTTAACAAACACATTCCCAGATTTTGATTTAGAATCAGTCTGCTTGTTTCTTCTGATGAAATAAAGTTTGAATTATGTGATTTTTCCCTTCCTTACTTGGTTAGAGTACAACACATATTCTTCTACTGCCTGCATTATGAAGGAAAGCTCTTGATAGTGGCCATTTCCAGTTAGCTCTTACTGTTTCTCTAACTTGCTCAAAGAAAACCAAGTGTTAAAAGAACAAACAGCAGCTAATTTGCTTGTGTGACTCTTCTTTTTCTAATTGTAATTATATATGCCTTCTCACAAAATAATATGAAAGTATGCANTTTAAATTATTTTACAAGTACATATTTGAAGTGAGGCATCCTTTAAATCTATTGTTTTATTTTTATTAAGGATTTTAAATAAACAATGGAGTTAGTAACATGGTACAATTCTGTTTGAGTCTTCTGCATGCCCGCATATGGAAATAATTAGTAACAAACATTAGCCTTTCTCATGTAACACTTCTCCCAAATAAGTTTTGAAACAGATGCAAAGCCCATGGACTGTTACACATCATTAGTTAAGTTCTTCCCTCCTCACCAAAGCTACTTTGTGGTGCCAATTTTGTGCATGTTCCCTGGCAATATGCATCTATAATTAAACTGAGCCCCAGTCACAGTGCGTGTGGAGAGGTTGGCTTATTCTGCCCTCAGAGGTGTCACATTGGATGGGAACTTGGGAGGGGAGGATACTTCATCTGTTCTACAAAACAACTTGCAAATACTGCCCATGTTAGAAACCAAATGGAATGTATCTTTTCTCCAGTCATTAAAATGCATCTTTGGGGGATCAATGGGTCTATAAGTTTTGTCAAAGGTGCAGAAAATGATCTATTGATTTTAACAGTACCATAGTCCTATGCCAGATGGGGTTACATGTAGGTGGAAAAGCCCATTATTAAAGAACAATTTTCTCAAAAACTCTGAGTGTCTTTCTCCACAAACAGGATGTAGTGCCTGTCCTGAAGCAGAATAAAAGTTGACTATCATGTGTTAGGGTTTCCCCATCACCACTACCTTTGACATAATAAAAACATTACAAAACTCCTACTGAGTAATCTCCTATGGTCTGTCAAGCCCAGCAGTGTCTCCACTTTATTGTCTCCAGTGGTAGAGGGAAATGCACTTTAAAGACCAAAAATATGACACCTGACTGTCTTTTGCATTTCATTCATTTTGTATTTCTCCAATATCCAAAATAAATGTATTAGGGATGATGGCTTACAGATTTATCAGCCTCTTTTTGGACGTGCTGACACTGTCTCCACAACCAGGATCTTCTCCTAGCAAGATGTAGAATTGGTCTGTTTCTTGTGCATATAATGCTTTCATTTATTGTGTTTTTAAATCTCCCAGATACATCAAGTACCCCTAGTTCTATTACTAAATTTTGTAAATAAAGGTTCAAAATTATGTTGGATATTTGGGTAGGGCCAAATTTTGCATAGCAGTGAAATACATGTAAATATTAATTTTTCTCTATTATTTTATGTTCTTTTAAAGGGAAAAATCAATCTTTGTTGTATAGTTTATAGGCCTGGTATTGAACAGAGCCTTTAATTGTGCTACTTGCAGTATCAGTAAATATTTTTCCTGTCTATTTAACTGCTTCAGAAGCCAGATTTTTATTCCAACCCAGACATGATAAAAAAGAAATCTATGTTGTAATTGTAATTAAGGAGTTAAAGTTATGTTCAATTTAACTGTAATTTACCATCTCTATTTCTCATTTTTCTATTGTGAATCAAACTTTACAATAGAAATGTTAGTTTTTAGTTAGAATATAAAATTTAAAAGGAAGAGTGATTTATAGGGAGAAAATCTTGCTGACAACCTATGTAATATGTGAATGAAGCAATCAGATAGAAAATGGAAATTAAATTATGGCCTTCATGAGGAATAGGAAATAAGTACTATGGGTAGCAGGGAAGATTTCGCTTTAGGTTAGAGATCATTCCCTGTTTGGACCATGAGGCATCACTGTGGCAATATACCACCTATTAACAAAGTAAGTTATTAGTGACCAAGCATTCAATATGTTTGCCATTGTGTTTTTAAACCATTTGTAGTCTGGAAATTAGGAGAAGATGACACTGAGTCTTTTGTTCTCTGCAAAAACACCTTTAGTCATCTTGGGTTTTGATCCTCCCTTTCTTGGAACATAATCCCAAGAGAAAAAAAGAGTATACCTAAAAATAAAAGAGAAGAAATGAAAAATGTATGTATTTCCTCTGTTATACTTCTATACATGTAAGAAGACTTAGATTTTAATTTTATTCATAGATATGGCAATACTGGTAATTTTTTACTATAGAAAATTTTATTTGTCTGGGTGAGTCACTTTTGCCAAAAGCCCTTTTGGCCAGCTTTTTGGGATCAAATAAATGTGGAGTTGTTGGAGTCTGTAAGTCAAGAGTATCTCTGAATTCTTCTACCGGTGAATAATCTACACGGAGTAAAACTTAACAGCTTTAAAAATATTTACTGACTTTCATATAACCATTGACAGCGTTTTTGCTGTAGGAATTCCTGACTGTCTGAGGATGTGTGTGCTAAAAACTGTAACGCTCTCTTATTACAGCTTCTGCAATCAGGAAAAGCTGCCCATCACGTTTCAGTCCTGTGTGATCACCAAGGAGTGCCAGGTGTCAGAGTGGTCAGAATGGACCCCCTGCTCCAAAACCTGCTTTGACATGACAACCCCTAAAGGGAATCGTACAAGATCACGGACCATTAAGCAGCTCCCTGTTGGCAGTGAAAGTGAATGCCCACAATTAGAAGAAGCAGAGCAGTGTGTTTCCCAAGGAGATGGCGTAGCACCCTGCATTACGTAAGTTGCTTCATTTCAGTTCTTCATTACTAAAGTGAACAATTTCAATTCAGCGTACAGGGCTATTGATGGAATATCAACCAAACCATTGTTAAAGAAATAATAGGTAGGACTTTACCTTTTTTTCTTTATCCTTGTTTATTCAGTGTTCTTCAAAGCCCAAAGTCTGCAAATAGCTCCCATTGTAGTGTAACCAGTTCCTTGTCTAAATACAGGAATAATAATAATACATTGAAATTATATTTTCTTTTCATTCATTTCAGTTTTTAAAAGATGATATTTGCACATACGCAGGTTCAAGTGGGATGAAAATAAATTAATTGTATTGATTTGTCAGCAGTCTTTTCCCTGCGTAACATTTCTACCAGAATCACTATTTTCTGATTTTCTTGTCTGTTTGCAGACTGAGAGTTGAACACAGGAAAGGGGTGATAAACATCTGGCTAGCTAACAGACTATCTTAGTGAAACTTGTATCCAGCACAACAAAGGCATTACTGAGCCACAAATGGCAAGTGGGAGCGGCTAACAGTGGCAGCAAATAAAGTTTAGGAGAAATGAGAGCGAGCACTTCATGATTCAAGAGATTGCTCTAATCCTTATCTAATCAAAATTAATATAAAAGTCCCAGCTGTGTTTTTTCTTTATCAAACTAAGAATAAGGTCTGGAGAAATGTCACTTGATGTTATGCATCTTTGACTGTGGTATATATTTTTCATTTAAGAGTTGAAATACCATCTTTCTTTATCTCCATCTGCATTAGGAAGCACTTTGCTTTATTTAGCCTTAAAGTACTTGTTAGGTAGGGAATTCTGTGGCATTTCTTGCAGTTCATAATCCCGATTGGGGTTTTAACTGTGAGTCAAAGATCTTCTTTGCTGTGTATTCACTGATTAGGAAGCTTCCAGCTTCTCATCATCCATCAGTACCCAGCAGGGATGCTTCAGTACTACAGAACGATCTTCCTTTTAACTGTGAAGAAAATAACTTACTGGAAAGTTTTTCTGTAGTCATAATAAAAAATAAAATTATAGTTTCACCTTGATATCCAGAAGAAACTATTGTGTCTCCTACCAAAGATAACAATAGGCTTTTGAGTTATCTGATGGGGGGGAAAGGGGGTGATGTGAGGTTTTTCCCTCATTTTATGGCTCTTATGTTTCTCAGCATTCATATCTCTTTCGTAATTTGGATTTTGTTTATATAAATTGTCAAGCTCTAAACAAATGCTGAGAGTCACAATCTTGAAAGTTAACTTATCTGAATATGGACTATATGTCTCTGTATATCAAGTTTTTCGTCCCTCAAATAAAATATTTATACGTGTAGTATATTTCAGGAATTGAACAGAAGAGATCCTCCTAAAGAATAATGATTTTAAAAATAAATAATACAAAAAAAGTTTCCATACACATAAAATGCAAGATTTAATGCACCTTTGTGTGCAAGAAATTGTGCTCAGACCCTTTATGAAGTTAATGAGGTTACTGAGGTGTTACAGCTTGTATGATTTAATACTATATAAAATGGCTTGCTGATTTCTAAAGAGCCAATCAACCAAATTTGATCCAGGTATGGCTGGCGGGCCACGGAGTGGACAGAATGCCGTGTGGATCCTCTCCTGAGCCAGCAGGACAAGAGGCGAGGAAATCAGACAGCGCTGTGTGGAGGCGGCATTCAGACCAGGGAGGTGTACTGTGTGCAAGCTAATGAAAATCTCCTCTCCTACCTAAATACCCTCAAGGATAAAGAAGGTAAATTGGATTCAATTGCAATTAAATTAGTGTGAAATCAGAGCATGTCAGCATTCCAGAGCTCTTTCACAGCCATTGTGTTCTATCATGAGTGCCTCCTTACCTTACCTCCTTACCAGTGAGTTACTGCTATTTTTTAATTCAGATGAAAACGCTTAATTGCTATGGCAGAGATTTCATTCTCTATGCAGCAAATATAGATTCCAAATATAAATTTCTGCAAATTACTATTTCTTAGTGTCTACTGAAAAATACTGTTCAGGGTACCTTTCCATATATGCATATGCATATATCATATATGCATACCTTTCCATAAGAAAGAACATGAAAAGGTGGGTCAAAAGTCCTAGATTGTGGTTTTTTTTTTTCATCTGCTGTAAATTTCATATGTGTCCTTCATCTGGGTGATGAACTTGTGCTGTTTGATGTGCAGATGGAATATGTCAATTCTGGCATGTAAGCTCAATATAGAAAAATTTAAAATATTATTAGATTTCATTCTCAAGGAATTGATTTTTTTTTCCTTTATTTGGTCAAGCTTTTAAGTAGCTTTCAGGTCAAGCCAATATAATTTCATGGGTTTATTTACCTAACTGAAAGAGAGAAGAGATTATTCCTTATTACTGTTGGAGCCTGTACAGCTTCTTAAGAAAAGAGAATAACTTAGAACACAAAATCTTTAATTCATCTGGTAATCTACATGCTTTGGAATAACACTTGAGTTGTTTACATTACATCTACTTCTGTATAGTAATGTAACACTATTGATTCAGAAATCAGTGAATTAAGCTAAATACATTTGGCTTTTAAATTAAATTTTATCCTCTACCTGTTTCATAAAACCACACATTTTTAATAAAAAATAAATAAACAAATACAGTCACATACTTCAGGAAAAACAACATCAATATTCAAATCCTATGTAATACCACATTTTGTCCAGGGCTGGCCAAACAGCAGACTAGTGAGGTTCCTGCTGTGGTTTAAAGGTACTCCCAAACTTGCCGTGGAGGTAGAATTTGTGAGGAATGTTAATGCCAACATCCACTTCAGCGTGACTGCTCAGATCGGTAGGGTGTGACCTGTGAGCTCTGCAGCCCCACATCTGTATTTATTAAAGAAGAAGCTTTCAAGCCTCTTTGTCTTATGCAAATCAGCTCTGCCCAAGGGCTTTTAGTAAATCGCCTCTGCCGAACAAAGTTTAGATGCCTCTGCCGTAGTGTGAACTACAAAAACCTCCCAGCTAAGGAGAGGTAACAATAAAACCAGTGACAGCTTACTGTTCAGAATGATGATTAGGATTTTGGTAGGCTGTGAAGTCTCGCCAGATTAGGCGTGTGTGAAATTTACCCTTATCAGACTGTGACAGGAATACATGGAGCCCATCAGGAGGTAATCTCTGCAGGCTCCTGAAAGCTGATTAAAATGTAACTAGTCTTTGGATGCATAAACATGAGCACAGTTTTCCAAGAGCTCAAACTGGGACTGAAGTGGTTCTTAGTTTAAAAAGGAGCTCTGGGCTGTTTCTGCATTAGGGAACAGATTTTCAGAAGAGGTGATTCTCTGCTCATCCTCCCTCTCTCTCCCCTCATAGAATAGAAAACGATGAATAATTTGAGGATGGGAAAAAGCCAGGGCACACACCCACCAGATTATGCTGTGGGGAAACGCCTTCATCTCAGCGTAGTTTACTGTTGGTTGTAGCAGATGCTGTCTTGGTAAGGCTGCTTTAAAGACCTCCATTCTCATATACTCATGGTGGCGTTTCCCTGTTATTTCAGAAAGTCAGTCACAGAGCAAGTCGAAGGCTAGTGCTGCACCTCTGCTATCAATCACTTTTGAAATAACAGGTAGGTAAATTCAGGCCTCCAACCTGACCTTTTCATTAAGAGCATGCAAAGGAGGCAACGTCCCTTTTTGGGGACCTTGTTTGTTACATGTATGTGATTAACATGGTTATGTAGCTCTGAAATAGTTAAATGGATTTGAGCATTCTCAGGAAATTTCAGGTCAGTTTGAGAGTGACAGGCCAAAATTCAAACTAATGAAGTTCATGAACCAGCTGGGATGCTGGAACAGTTGCCTGCTCCACTTTTGAACCATTTTAACTAGTGACTGCTTTTCCTCTCGCTTCTGAGCACTGGTTTTGCAGCTCTCATCATAGCTGCTGTTGTCAGTCCCTTCTGTAGATTTAAAAAACTGAGTTAGGTCTCCGGTAAGAATTTGAACTTCTAACACTTAGCTGAACCAGAATCCTTCATGCCATTCAGGTCAGTAGGGAGAAGAAAGAGCATTGGTTGTAGTAGTTAAGCAGTGGCAATCAAGTTTCCTGGAGCACAGTTATTCTGCCATTTACTTGCCACTGACTTAAATTGTTTCATCTCTATTCACCTACTTAACTGGTTTAGTCATGAAGTTTCTCTTACTATATGATGTGGACTGTTTCATCTTATTCTGAGTACCTTTAAAACCCTCAATGTAGAATAAAGAGGAGGAAAGTTCCTTTACGGGCATAAATTTATTCTACATCTGCAAATACACATTCGTTGCCCTATTAAACCCAGAGGAACTGCTTACATGCGTGGAATTGTGGCATTTCTCAGAGCATAATGTTCTGAATTATCAAATGTTTTTTGATGAGAGGATTCAGCATTATAGAAAATGAGAAGAAAATATGTTATTTAATTGTTGGTCATAATGTGTTTTGGGCTTGGTTTTTTCTTGGGATTTTTGAGTGAGAGTACTTGGAGAAATGTCTTTATGTTGTATACTATGAAACCAGTGTGACAAATGACCAGAAAGAGAAATATGAAGCTGTGTCTGCTTACACTGATGCAGTCACATGTATATTCAATCTCTTTGCCAGCCTGGTCATTACTGGGCATTAGTCTCTTGAGGGTCTTTAGAGAAAGACAGAGAGTTTGATATGTCGATAAATGTAGCAAATGCATAAAAGCAGAACTATCCTTTTTCTTTTCAGTTGTTTTTAAAATGCAGTCATTCAAGGAGGTGTTTTCCAAGGATATAAATTATATTCAGCCAAAATTTCCTGATATAGAAGATGATTTGATGAATGGATAATTAAATCTTACTTTAGCTTTTATGTTACTACCCTCAAACCTGAAATTCCTTGAAAACTGAATCTAATTTATTAGTTAGGTTGAAGGAGAAAGAGAGATTATGAAAATATATTAACTTTTCTATTTTTGGCCCAAAATTTGGTCAAATTTCACATAGATCTTGTAGTATTACACACAGTCTAATTGGCATTTAACATTACTTCCAAGGAATAAAGAACAATCTTTATTGCTGACACAAGACAGTATGGAAGGACAGAGATAAAACAAGGTTTTAAACTGAAAATATATTCTTCCATTATCATGTCAGAGTGTCTTTGCTAAACAATAAGCATCAAAGCCTATCCTCAATCATACTTTTGTGATGCAGAAAGAAATGAATTTAAATTTATGGGAACAAGATGGTCATAAGATGCCCAGGCAAAGCTGTTTTCTTATTTTACTGTCATTTAAAAAAAAGAATTATGAGTAATCCTACATGAAATACATCCTAAGTGCTCAATGATGAAAACATTTTTTAATAACCTGAAATAGAACTTTTCTGTCCTGTGGTTGAGTTCTTTTGTTGTAAAAGCAAAATATAAGAGATAGCATTTGTACATCACATAGGGTCTAAATGTAGCATTTGAAAAGCATTTTGGCATATTTAAAGATTTATTAATACCTGTGATATGAAAAAAACTGCTACTGCTAAAAGCTTTCTGATTAAAGTTCTTTGTTATTTTTCTGAGCAAAATTCCCTGAACTAGTGTGATGATAAGTTCTTTATCATGATGAAGGCTAGAGATGAGGCATGGAATTCCTCAGAGCACTTTCTCTATTCCCTGAAGCAAGACTGTGTCTCAGGGGTATGATTGGCCCTTAATTTCAACTGTCTCACTTGGGCAATTCCCCAGTTAAATCAAGGTTAGAAATGTATGGATAGCAGTTACTTACTGTTTTTCTTTTTTTATTAGAAACTATTCAATATAAATTCAACAATTTGTATTCAATACAATTCAACAATTCAGGCAAATTATGTTTACTTATATCCACTTTCTACACCAAATAGGCCAATCATGTTGATTATTATGCATGTTAGGTATGCATGCCAAACTTACTGTAAAGTTCAATGATATGTCATAAAATTTAATTTCAACATAGCATTATGCAGATGTTGGAGTATTAGGCTTTATATTATTTTGTTTCAAGAGATTGGTAGAGGCAGTAATATTAAATTACTATCTGCCATCTTCATGCCTTGATTATATGGAGCAACACAGCGTAAAACTGTGCCAAAAGAGGCAACGTTGAAAACCAGAATAGGGTGAGGATTTTTCATTCAGTTTTTCCCTTAAAAAAGTGAGAATTGGATGCTTTTTCTGAAACTGTAAAGATCACCTGCTTAGAAAATCTGAATGGAAAGACATACACATGTTTACAAGCTTGACTGTACTTTAACAGCCTGGTGTTTACTTTCGCATTCTATAAGCGGTTATTGATCTCATCTTTCAGAAAGATATTTTGTCATATACTGTATTTATTTAATCTGAAAATATTTCCATCAAGAGTGGTGGCAAAAATAAATGATGTAACTCCCCCATGAAAAAAAAAAAACAAATAGAATGAGAGTGTTTTTTTAGTTATGGAATTTCATGTTTCCTCAATCAACCAAAGTGAAATAATGTGGCAGACTTCTCTTCTTCTCTGCTTACTGTAATATTTTGTCAAGTCCTGTATTATGAAAGAGAATTAAAGTCTTGCTTTCAATGAAATGGTACATTTTCAGTTAGAGTTCTGTGTCTTACTCTGGCACATTATAGAATTGTCCTGTTACTTGTATTACCTGGAAAGTCAAAAGAATAAAGTATGGAAGGAAAAGGGTGATTTTTGCCCAGATTATTCATCCTTAAAGAAAGACGACTCTGCCTTCATATGTGTCTCTATATATTAATAACGCTTAAAAAAATTTGTGTTGTGCAGTTTTTACAACTATATATATACATTATATATACATATTTATAGACATATATATAGCAAATGCAACCCATATATATATCTGAAAAAAAGCCTCTCTTGAGCTAAAGTTGCTGCTGCACAAATTTTACTGCTGAGTGTGCACTTGATGGTCTTTAGAGTAAAAGAAAAAAGTTTTTGCCATAATTTTAGCTGTGTTTCAGGTTAAAGCTTAAAAATAATCTTTTAAATATTAATTAACCAGGCCTTTGAAGTTATAGTATCATATAGCTTACATATACAAGTGCAAAGGAGTTTATGGAGCTTTTTGTTTAGTTTCTTAAGAGAAGAAGTAATGAGATAGCAGGACACAAATTTATGCAGAGTGTGAAGTGAACAATTGTTGTAGTGGTGTAATTTACCCCTCAAAGGAAAGGACAGGGTCTGAAGGGGTACTGCAATATCTACAGTCTTCCCATCTCCACACAATGGGATTTGACTTTGTTCATGCAAAGAGTAAACTGACTTCCATTCAATTTTTTTCAAGGCAGGCATTTTTCCATTACATCATCAGATTAAAACGATGAGCTAGCAGCCTTTCTGACTGAAGGGTAGTTCTGTACAGTTAGGGCTGAGGATCACGACCAGTGACATATGAGAAATATTTTAACTTTGTTTTGGCAGCTTCAAGGCCAGTAGACCGTAAACTGTGCACAGGACCCCTTCCCAGCACCTCCCAGCTGTGCCATGTTCCCTGTCCTACGGAGTGCGAGACCTCGGCGTGGTCAGCCTGGGGACCCTGCACCTATGAAAGCTGTGATGACCCTCAGGCCAAGAAGGGTATGTAAAAATTCAGCAGAGCCTTTTAATGGTGATATTTACTGTTCCTAAGTCACTAGGTTATGCAAGCATACTAAATTTTGTACCAAGATGTGTATATCTAGTGCCTCTGAGCATCAAAATAAAGTCATTGAATTAGGACTAAAAATATTATAGATTTGACAAAATATAGATGATTTGATATCGCTGTTACACCAAAGGCAGTAAAATGTAGCCTGTTTACTGGGCTCTCAAGATCAGTTTGGGTTTTTACTGGTCAATTCCAGTTGCAAAACTTCCTCTCAGATTGAAAGGGATACAGTCAGTGTGCTCAAATCACAATTTTGGCACTGTCTCAAAAGGAGGACAGAAGCCTCCTCTGAGGTGTGTAGCATGCAAGGCACTCGAAAATTTACAGTTCAGTAATAGCTTAAGAATTGACCATTAGACCGTAAAGCATGATCTGACAAAGAGATGGCACCATTCACTGTTGGAATGTGACGCTGTTTTACTTATGACATATGTGCGGGTTTCAATTCCAGCATGTTTTACAACTTATTGCCATGCAGAACAGATTGTAGTAACCTGACATCGAAACAGGAAAGCAAGAATACAGTGACAGGGACCTCATGTTAGAAGTCTGTGGGCTTCCGGCTGTAAATGAGAAAAACTGGCCTAGTCATTGCTGCAAAGTGATTATCTGATAAAAGCTGGGAATTACAGATTTGATTTCTTGATTGAAAACAGTCGTAAGAAAGGGCAGCCGCATATGTCCACTGGAAGGAGCAACTGTGATTACTGTGTTTGCTTAGCTGGATCTTTCTGGCATACTGCTAGCTACACTTCTGTCTGGGCAGCAGTAATACAAGTCTTACAAAGCTGTTTTTTGGAACTCTGACCCAACCGTGATCAGTTCAAGAAGGGAAAAGCCATTCACTGTGCGAATCTATTGGATTAAGTCTCCTCTGACTACAGCTGTCAAGTAGTCTGCTATTTCTTTTGCTCTTCCATCACTGAAAGATTTGCTACATTTTCAGGGGTAAAGTTTAGGTTTGTGAGACTGATTTGGACATCTGTGTAGTAGAAATACATTAGGATGTACTTTGTCCAAGCCTTTATTCCTGCACGCATGAGCAAGGATCTTTTCTCAACTGCCAATGTTTTCTTCTTATCTGGAAATTCTTACATTTTATTTTATAATTGCATTGACACTTCTGAGAGAATGATGTGAAAATTGTACAGGCACTCCCACTTTTGGCAGCATGTCTCTCTACATATTTCCAGATCATTTGCATCCTTTGTTGCTGTAGATAATGGAGTTCTTTATTTTTGAAATTATATCACCCTTTTGTGTCAGGCTTGCCAAACCTTGTATAAATAATTTGGCTGAACTCTTCAATTTAGGAAAAGAGAAAACAAACAGCAACTGAAGATAAATGGAAATGTATTTTTAAAGTAAATACTTATTGTAATTGAATTAAGAGGCATGTCTTCAAAGAATCACTTCTCACACATGTATGTTTGAAAACTCGCCTGTTTAGTTTGTCTCCTGGTTGAAATGGCAGAGTTATATGTAGTATTTTATAAAAAATATCTGTATATTACTAACTTGCCTGAATACTGATATAAAACAAAAGAGACTGTGAAAAGATGTGAGAAGAGAAACTATTTCTTGACTCTATTCAGTTTTGTTAGGTTGTTCTGACTGTATTTATTCCGTTTTTTTCAATGGGCCATCCTGAAAGGAGAGAGTGGGCTGCCTTTGGTTGCTGGCATTGACCTGACAGATGTCACAGTGCAGAAAGGCCCATCAGTTTCTCCATTCCAAAATGAGTTTAGGTAGTCTTAAATAAACTTTTAAATGCAAAGGAATATTATGATGTTTATGAGTGAAAATGTATTCATAGGACTTGAGATTATTTCCATGCTTTTCTTTTCTCTCACAAGGTTGTCTTTTTATTCTTCCATTTTATTTTGGAGGGTTGGAGGGGGAAGGGAGTGTTTATAAGCTGATTTCACTTGATAATCCATTCCTGTTGGAACATACCTGAGAATAAAACAAACAACATATTTGAGAAATGGTAACCCAGCAATGTAGTCCAGATTTATAAAATGAGATGAATCTTGCAAGAGTGATGCTCAGGAAATGATACTGTCTCCTTCCTGGAGTATGCATGATTGTGATAAACAGGGGTTTAAGGCAAAGCCTCCTGAGGAGGCTCAGAACATTAAAACTTGTAAAGTTTCATCTCTAGTCCTTCTTTAATGAGTTCTTCTACCTGATTATCTAAAATGCATTGTTCTGCTGAGTGTCTGTGGTATGCCTTACAGAGAAGAGAAACAGAACTCTTCACTCTGGTGTAGACAGATAAAAAGTGCTTCACATCACATTTTAAATTGTTATTTTCATGGACGTTTCAGGCTTTAAACTAAGGAAACGTCGCATCACCAATGAGCCTACAGGAGGAACAGGAAACTGCCCTCACCTGTTGGAAGCCATCCCATGTGAAGAGCCCTCTTGCTATGACTGGAGAATCACAGGGCTGGAGGAATGCATTCCTGACAATGAGAAGCCATGTGGCCCTGGTACACAGGTTCCTGTTGTCGTCTGCGTCAACAGCGATGGTAAGATGGATGCTTTTTACTACATCCACACCAGCTGGAGTGAAGATATTAAAATGTCATCCAAAAGGGTTTCAGTTTTTGTTCTCAGCTTTCTTGATCCTTAAAACCAAGCTGTCTGGAATAGATATAAATGTCCATTAATACTGCAGAGGAAGGGTAAGACCTCTAGTTGCTCTAGGACCAAGCTCCTTCACCTACACTGTGAAGGTTTTCAAAGCTTCACAAGGTGATTTACAGAAAATTAAATAGAAAACAGCTATTGTTTGCCAGTAGATCAGATTCCTGCCTGCAGTGACTTGACTGAATTCCCTGATGTAATCCCACTAACAAAGCTGATCCTCTGAGCCCAGAAACAAATAGAATGTGAGCAAAGATGCATTGCAGTAAGTATAGCTGGAAGAAAAATAATAATGTGTTTATTAAAAAGGATAGTTTGATGTGTGTTATGGAGTTGGGTTGACAGTCCAAGCTGTCTTGCTTCTTCAAAAGGTCAAAAAAATACCACCATTATTCAATTATCTTCTGTGAGACAAAACAGGTCTTGCATGACATAGTCATAAAAGCCAATTTTGAAAGCTGCTTACAGAATACTTTAATCTACTGAAGATTCATGAATTACTGTTGTGAGAATAGTCCTTATTCATTACTAGTATTATAGTCTAGAGCAGCATATAAATTAAAATAATTGTATTGACTGCAGTGTGGTATGGTAAGCGGCTTCTAAGTTCCAGCAGAGGATTAAGTAAGAGGACACCTCTGATGAGTGTTAACAGCTGCACAAAATATTTTGAAATTAAATCAGTCAGAAGTAATAAGAACTGATTATAGAGATATTTAAATCTTGAGCTTTCATGCTGAAGACTTTTGGTTGTAATTGAGTTTTGGGGCTTAAATTGAAATACTTAGAGTTAGAATGTAAGCTTTATTTTCCTGCATACACCTAAGAGAGCTAGTAACTATTTTTACAGCTCAGAAAAAGATAAGCCTAGAATTACAATTCAATCTACCATATTTTATGTCCTTAA
>VZTT01052566.1:0-14350 GCA_013400855.1 Buphagus erythrorhynchus
GCCCCATCATACAGAGACAGCCCAGCCCCAGAGACAGCACAGTCCGGTTCACAGCGATACACACTTTATTAGTGAGCAAGCAAACGGGGAAAGCAGCGGGGCTGTGCCCCTGTGTGAGAGTCTGTGATAAGAAGCGAGGCTCGCACCCCACTACATCAGCCGGCGGAGGTCCTCGAAGTTGAGCATGTTGTTGGCTATATCGGACCAGGCCGCATGGGTTGCCCCGTCCATCTCCGGGGCCAGGCTGTTGCTGCTCTCCAGAGTGTGGTTCATGCCGCCAATGACTTCATGGCATTCAGGGCACGTACTCCTCTGCATTGCCCCCCCACACTCCCCAATTACATAGATATGTCCATTTTTGCATTTGAACCAGTGGCCACGGGGACAGCCAATAGCACGGACAATCTGCACCCGCTCAGCTTCAGAAATCTCCAGTACTGACACAGGCAAGCCAGCATTGATCTTGTTTAGGTGAGCCTTCACTGCAGCCTCATCCTCCTCTGTGAATTTCTTTGTCCCTTCCAGGATCTCACGTGCACTCTTAATCTCTTCTGCAATGTCTGTGGATATCATCCTATTTGCTTTGCACCTTGCCAAGAGGTTCAGCAAATAAGTCAGTCTCTGGATCTCAGACTGCAGGTCAGTGAGCTCCTGTCCTGTAAAATTGATGCGTTGCTTATCCAGCCACTTCTGCACTTCATCCAGCCTCTCTGTCAGCCTGTTCCTTTCATTCGCATCAATTTTGTTCATAGAATCAATTAGGTCTGCTACACGTTTGTAGAAATTAAGCAGGTTCTCAATTAGTCCAATACTCTTTGTGGAGAGAGCAGAAGCTTTTAGTTTATTTTTCAGCATGGTATACTTTGAGGGTAGATTTCTCTTTAGAACAACATTCCGTGCCAGTGCAGCCTGCAGTCTCTGTCTGTTAGACTCAATTTCCTGTGCTGGGCCTTGGATTTTCTGTTTCACCCGTTCTATCTCCTCCACCTGCCTTTTCACACTACTGCCATATCTCAGATTCTTTCTGATGGGAGTCTGACACAAAGGGCATACCTTCAGCTTGACAACATCATCATCTTCATCCATATAGTAGTCAAGCCCTTGCGACTCAAAGACATGGCCACAGTCTTCAAGCTGCACAAATCGAGCGTCTGGGTCATCCTCAAAGCCAAAAAAGATCTGAGTGAGTTCCTCGTGGTCACAAACAAGGCACTTCTTTGGGCAGGGCTCTCCGCACAATCCAACACAGGGATGACCACAGGGCAGCATCTTATCACAGGGAACATTGCAGAGAGGCCTGTTGCACGGCTCAGAGCAGAGGTTGGTACACTGGTAGTGCTGGCACTGCCATTCACATGGCTCAGCACAAGGAGCACAGCTTTCCCAACATTTCTTTTTGCACTTACTGTGAATGCAATAGTTCTGACATTCCTTCTGACAAGGAGGACATTCTGTAGTACAAGGCTCTTGACACTTGTGGGAGCAGATCAAGACACTGTTGCATGGCCTGTTACATGCCTTATGGAATCTTCCTCCAAAGCAAGTATGACAGGAACCTGAACATACATGACCACATGCCAGTGTAACAGAACACTTACTCTCACATTTCACAGTCTCCTCACATCCCATCCTAGTGACCCAGCAAGAAACTTCCTGCCTGTGACCACATTTCAGTGTGGCTGTAACCTGTTGAGGACACTTCACTGTGCATTGTTGCCCACAGGTATTCCTGCAAATGTGTCCACAGTTTAACTTCTTCTGGCAAGGTTCTAGGCACTCAAATTTCCACTGTGGAATACAGCATGGCACCATCTGCTTGTGGCCACACTTAGAAATAGTTTTCTCTACCTTCACCATACATTCTCCACAGCGCTTATAACATGACTTTGGGCAGCGGTGCCCATCTGCACAAAGCACCTTTTGACAAGGCTTCAGGCACTGGTATTCTTTGTGCTCCGGGTCATATGGGTGACATGCCCTTGTGCAAACATGTCCACAACTCAACCTGAACTCGCAGGGACGAGTACAGCCTCCCTCCGGGACTCTGTTGAAGTCTTCACCTGTAGATACCTGTGTCTTGGTTTCAGGGTGGTTTTGACAGCAAAGCTCCAATGACTGGCCAATGTGGCCGTTCTTCTCAAGTGTCTGAATGATCTCATTCCAGAGAGGAACCTTGCCAAGCATTCTCATGTTTCCAATACAATAGAGCCCTTTCTTAGCTCTGGATAATGCCACACATATCCGATTAGGGATCTGCAAGAACCCAGGTCTCTCCTCTTTGTTGCTCCGCACCAGTGACAGCAGAATAATATCATTCTCCTCTCCCTGGTACTTATCTACTACGTGAACCTTCACACCTTCAAAGATCTTTGCTGGCATGAGCTTACGCAGACAGAAGAGCTGCCCAGTATAAGTAGTGAGAATGGTGATCTGAGAAGGTTCATAGCCCTGACACAAGAAGTATTTGCACAGTTCCACTACAAAGTGGGCCTCGTGTGGGTTCTGGTGGCTTTTCCCTTCCTGGATCTCTTGTTCAGGAACCTTATGTTCCACAAAGAAGACATTAGTTGAGACACCCTGAAACAAGAGGAAGGATGTCAGAGAGAGAATTCTAGTTTCTGTCACCCCAGCCTGTTTCCATAGTCCTGATTATCCACTTACAGGAAGACTTTTAAGGAGCTAACTACAGCATGCAGTTACTGTGTACTTAGGTGATTTCCTCTTAGATTTCCATAGATTATTAATCAAATTCCCATTTCAACTTATTGGTAATATTTCAATATCCTAATATGAAATCAGTTCCTGTGAGTGATTTTATTCCCTTTCTTTCATGAGATGTTTCTACTGTACATTTCCAGGTTATACCAAAGAAAACATGAAGTGTTAGTAACTTCTCAAAGCATATTCATGGTGTGAACAATGTCTTGTTATGGCCCTTTGGGAAAAAAATATGAAGCTACCAGTGCACAGGGCTGAGCACTTGCCTAAAACATTCCTCCTCTGCTGCTTCAATAAAAACAACGCAGCAATGAAGATTTCTTCTTCACCAGAAAAAAATAGAATGCTAGAAATGGTAAGTGTAGTCACTTATCAGCTCATGGTGTTTAGAGTTGATTGCTCAAGTGTTCAAAAACTCTATTTGCCTTGAGTTAGCAGGAGCTTTTAATTTTTTACCTATTAATTGGAAATTATTCTACCTGTAAGAAATTACTGTTCTGCCTGCCAAAATCCAGAGACTAATTTTAACAGGAAAGAACAGTTTTTGTAGATCAAAAACAGATCTCTGGTTTTCCAAGGTATCCATAGTGGCAAAGTGTTCAGTGGAGTAGAATTTAATTCAGTCATCACCTAACATTGGTTATTGTACTACCTGGGAAGACTCAATTTTGATGGCTTTTGGTATCTCAAGTTTGTTTTAAGGCCAAATGGAACCACAAGATTCTCTAGAACAGATTCTTGTAGGAGAAATGGGGTAAAATTTTGTGGTCTCCCAAGTTGTTGTGTGTTTCAGGTGGTATTTTTCTTGTTTGTTGGGGCTTTGGTTGGCTGGTTTTGGCTGGGGTTTATTTGGGTTTCTAATTTATTTAACTGAATTGTCTTCTACAAAGACTTGATCTGGATTTCAAGATACAAAAGAAGATTTGCCACTTTCCCATATAGCTTATTCTCATAATTAAATCTTCACTATTAATTTTCTATTGTCTGACTTCAGCATTCTGCTATAGTTTTCATTATGCTTCCTTCATCCAGTTAAAGAACTTTTAACTAATTAGTACTGTTTTTTCTTATGAAGACTATGATTTACATAGTCTAAGCTACTGTAATGCTACTTCTGCAACTGCTTCCACTCTTTCTCCCAGGGTATTCAGTGGCTTGTGTTTCAGAGATCCAAGGCCATCATTGTAAAAGTGTAAGCTTGGCTCAGACTTCTGGAAAAATAGTTTAGTCATGACAGAGAGCTGTGAGTGAGCCCGCAGAAAAGGGCTATGCGAGATATGCAAGGGAATATTACAGATAGATGATTGTTAATAGTTCAAAGATGCAAGAAAAGCACCAACATAGAGATACATGAAGTCCTGGTTAGGGTGAGAAAATACAAATCAGAAAATAGGGAGTGAGTGTTAAGATGGAAACTCAGTACCATTAAGGAAGAAGCAAAGACTGACACTTCTGATACCCAAGGCAAGCATTCTAATAGCTTACTAAATTCTGGCTGCTTATTGTGCATGTTAGATAATAAGTGATTACTTTCTACTTGTAAGATCCATAGATTTTCTTTGCAGATGTTGTTTATTGGTAAAATGCCCAAACGGAGAAACCAAGGAAAAAGCGTTCCAGTAATCCTGTCACCTATTTTATGTTGGAGTTTTAAAGCAAATTATGCTTTAAGTCTTCCATTTAAGATTTCTTCCTACCTTTCAAACTTCTACAATTCGTTTGTTCCCCCTTCCATTTTTTACTGTTTTTTTAAAGTCATTGGTATTGGATCCATTTCTACTGTCCACCATCACTAATGCCAGAAGAACTACGAATTGCTTACCTAATTCTATATTGCACAATTCCTTGATTCAGGTATAAATTTCAATAACTGAATTTGACCTAAGAGTTTGAAATCCTTGAACACTATATTTTACAGAAACTCATTTAGCCAGTAACATGGGACAAAAGCAACCACTTGGATTGCTGAAAACTCACTTTTATATTCTCATATTCCAGGACAGAGGGATGGTTCTCCAGCTTCTGGTAAATATGAGGACTGATAAGTTGGGCAATTTCAGGGCGCATGCGGTGCTGAAACACAAAACAGTTTTATCAGTCTTGAGGAAGGTGCATCGTATTTCCCTGTCAATATTCCTTTGCTCCACTGTACAAACAGTGGCTGAATGCAAGACAAGGATGAATTTTCAGTAAGAGACAAGAAGGGAGCACTTCCCAATCCCCACTCTCCCTCACCCCATTACTGACACCACCACCACTACCACAAGGAGTGGTAGTAGCAGAATATCTTCAAGAAAATCTCTTGGTAAGGTTGTTGTACAATAATGCTGGTTTCAGTACAAATCTAAGCACACTTATAGACAGCAAAAGCCAGCACTTTACTCTAACTACTAAATGAGCTCTTCCAGGTGCCTTTAATACAGGACTGCTGGTGGTAGAATTAACTTCCCTGGGCACCAAGATAGATGATTCAGCAATTCAGCAGGAAGCTGCCTGAGAAGTACAGTGCTGTCTCACTCTGCAGAGTTCTGGAAGTTTCAGTTGCCACAATAAACTGTGTTCTTCACACAAAAACATGAGAACCACACTGCTGTGGACAATATCACTAAATAACTGAAAATTTGCTGGAACTCTGTGTCAGTTTGACAGCTCCTACCACTCTTTTCAGAAGTTAGATAGTACATTCTTTTCTTTTAGGCTGTTCTTACAGTAGAAATATAAACTTAAGCATATTACAAACTTAAAACAACCTAAATACAAATGCCAGGAAGTTTTCTATAGTTCTTTCTTACTTGGTACTTCAGACAGACAAAGGGGAAATCGACTTTGATCAGACGTTCAAAGAGAGAGACTTCGAGGTTGAAGTTCTTGGCCAGGTCATATACATTTGCACTAGGCTGCAACTGAAAGAGAAGGGATAGGAGGTCATGTTTTGGCACTTTTCCTATGTGTTAGTAGGATTTTTCACTCTCATTTTCTGTGACTGGCTGCCCACTGAAAGGCCAGAGACTGGATTCTTGCAGAAGTGCTAAATATCAAAGATACAGTCACAATCAAAGCATATATAAAACTGTATCAGTTAAACTAAAACACTAGCCCCACAGGAGCTCTATTCTAAAACTATAGGAGACAGGATCTGTGCTATCTGTGGAAGCTGGAGAGCAACAAGCCTTGGCAATTTTCCCACACGGTGTTTGGTTAGACAGTTCTTGTTCATTAACACAACAGATAGAGATGTTAGTCATGAAAGTTACCTGCTGGTGATCTCCAATGAGGATGAGGTGCTGGCAGTTTTTACTCAGAGTAGTAATGGTGTGAGCCTCAAGCACCTCTGCTGCCTCTTCTACAATGACAATTCGCGGCTCTATGAATTGCAAGATCTGTCGGTATTTTGCAGCACCTGAGCAAGGACAGAAGATAAACCTTAGGATATAACTACATTCAAACAGTAAGGCAAACCTTTCACAGAGAGGAATAGGCTCTGTCTCAGAAAAGACTGGAGTTCTCAAGATTCTCCATTTTAACACTCAGCCTTTTGAATTTTAAAACAGCACGATATCAGGGATGGCTCCTATATGAAGAGTTATTAAGGAAGGCAGCAGATTAGTCCTATGCTTGCCTTAGTCCTTTTTCAATGAAGATACACTCAATACATTGTTCTACACACATAAATAAGCCTAAATTGTCGCTCCAAAGGGACATACTACAATGACCTTGGCACTACCATCTCCAGAAGGTGGTATGGAAATAGCAATACAGGTATTAGCTGTGCCTTACTAAGGCACAAATGGTGCAGTTCTGTTAGAAGAATGCTACTCAAGACAAGGGGAGTGCAAAAGGGCACAGAAGGTGCTCATGCCACTAATTAACTCTCACAATAGCCCCGTTTGCAAAGGAGTCAGATATTAAAAAGGCTACAGACTAATACAGAGCCTGACCCAGGCTGTGAAGCAGCACATGATACTAATCTTTCAGCAAAAAGGTTCTTTAAACATGACATAAGCAATACAATACTGGTTTGCTTCCCAACTGCTCTGCACCTGTAGTTGTCATCCCCACAATTCTGGCCTTATTGAGAATGTAGAGATCTTGCTGCAGCTTCAGTCTTTTCAGTCTTTCTGCTGCTTCCTGATATTGCCCTTCAAGCTGCAAAATGTCTTCTCGAATAAAACCCTGGTAAGTCTTCAGCCAAAACCTGGGAAGAAAGTGCCATTATCACACACTGCAAGGAAAACAGGATGGTGATCCACAAGTTCTGAGTGGATTCAGTTCAAAATTTCCCCCATGTCTTTTGGGAAACAGATTATTACCATCTGTACTTAGTCCTGAACATTTTCAAATGCAGGGCATGACATTGTTTCCCATGCAGTACGAGGAAAGTAAGAACAAGCATGTTCAAACAAGGAGCTGAACAGATACAGGCAGAAACATCATGGCTTGCACACAGTTTGCACACTGGAATGATCCTAGGAAACACCTGCCTGACAAGTCCTGCAAAATAGCTTTGTCACCTGTAAAGCCTCCAGCGGGAGCTCAGGTCAAGTTGCCACACGTTCTGAATTGCATTGGCCTCTAACTCTGTCATTGTGTTCAGTTTATGGAGCTCAGCTTTCATCTTCTGCTTCATTTTTCTCCTCTGGCCAGGAGTTACCTACAAAATAAAGCATCCCAATAAGCAGTTACAGCACGAAGATTCCTCTGTATTAGCATCCCCATGTTATTCTTTATACAGTCATGCTAATGTGTGCAGTTACCTCCCATGGCATGGTCTCCTGTTGTGGTTGAGCTGTTCCTTCTTCCTGGTCTAGCTTAATAGCCAACATGGCACTGGCTAGCTCCTGAACAGCTAGGTCATCTTCCTCCTTCTTCCTCCAAGGGTTTGCTGGCTTTTCATCCTCAATCACTCTCTCAGCTTCAATCAGGTCAGCCATCTCTGGGATCTTCAAAAGCTCCTCTTCTGCTTCATCTTCCCCGTCCTCCTCTCCTTCCTGCTGACCACCTGTGAGAGTCACCAGTCACATGCAGTAAGCCACAGCCACTCTATCAGTGCAGCAGTAAGATCACTACATGGAAATTAGGGTTAATCTTTCCACTCCCTCACAGTATCACACATCATTCTGTGCCTGTTAAGTAGCAGCGTCTCTTTTCTGGCACACATACACTGCTTAGGTAAACACACTTGTAGAAGATGTGTGTGGGATGGGTGTCTTTTTGGTGTTTGGTTTTATTTTTTTTGTTTGTTTTACCTGGATTTTCAGCCCATATATTTTCTGCAGCATTCTGAGTGAAGGCAGATACACCAAGTCCCAGCCACTCCAAAATCAGTGAGTGTCGTGAACCAATGTAGAAAAGCTCATCGTCCTCCTAATACAGGGAAAGTCAAATTAGCCAGGCCTATTGCACTTCAGAGACAGGATGACACTAAAGCAGCACCTTACAGCAGTAGTAACTAGGACAAGTTCCCCTGAGACACCCTCTAGAGCTAGAAAGTCCACAAAGCCCCACATCTTCAGAAAGGGTACCCCTCCTCCCATTCAGTTTAAGAGGTTTTCTTTGGGTACTTCCATTTTTATGCTGCTAAAGATCATTTAGAATCTCTGCAATTAGCCCCGCCTGTCTCAACTACTGTCATTCGGCACAGCTTGCTGCTCACTCCCTCACTTTTCTGGTAACCCAATGATGCTAAAAAGATGTATGCTGGAGGAACCTCAGGCCCATTAGCAGAAAGGATGGTAAGCATGCACTGGGACTGCTTGACTCAGAAGCAAGGGACCTCTCTTACCAGACCCGTTATCAGGCTGTTCCAGTGCTGGGGCGCCATGTGCGGTTTCAAGTAGCGCTCATTCAGAACTCCGTAGGTCGTGCACTCCAACCGGTGCGCTCCTTCAAGGAGCTCCTCCTCAATCTCTTTCATCTCACTCATTATCTACTCATAACAAAGAGAAGGGTGTTACACTCAGAGAAACAAAGTTCACTAACAGCAGGAGAAAAAACTGACAGAATAATTAAGAAGCCAAATTCAGCATAAAACAAGGTGAAAGACCAGGGGTGGGGGAGGTTTATTATCTCCTCCAATGCACAGGCAACCCAGTTCCAGCATCTCCCAGGAGATCTGCACATACCTCTTCATAGTCCCTGAAGAAGTACTCTTCTAAGTCAAATCTGTAGTTAATCTTCTTCAGCTCCTTCAAGGTGAATCTGTGCAGAGCTACACTGCTACTCCTGCCCCCAATACGCACTATCCCATCATTTTGAAATGAGAGTATTCCTGTGAATGAAAGAGAACTATTAGAACTAAAGGGCCAAGCTCAGTTTTCAGCATTAGGACAAGAGGTAGGAAAGACACCCTTTGACTGCAAATCCTACAGTGGTTTGCTCTGAGTGAAGTTTTTTTAATCTATATCAATGGGGCTAGAGTCACTAAAAATAATCAGACCAAAATGCAGGTTATCATGCCGTACAATGAGCAAAGTAAGAGTTATAGTATAGTTTCTAATTACAGGTTCTAAAAACAGGTTGACCAGAGAATTTGTGGATGAACTATTGCTTGAAGTGTTCAAGGCTAGGCTGGACAGAGCTTGGAGCAACCTGGTCTAGTGGAAGGTGCCCCTGACCATGGCAGGTGGGTTGGAACTAGATGGTCTTTAAGGTCCTTCCAACCCAAACCATTCTATGATTCTATGATTCTATCTTCATCCTGCTTGCAAGAACTCTTACCTTCTAAGAACTGATCCAGTGCATGGTTAGTGTAGCAGACTATGAGGATGGGACTCCGCCAAGTGCTTTGCCACACGTGATCATTAGTCAAGAGAGCCTGAACAATCTTCAAACCCACGTAAGTCTTCCCTGCAAGACAAGCTCAGAATCAGAAAAGGGTAATCCATCCTCTATGAGTGCCTTGAAACATGGAAATCATCAAAAACAGACACAAGACTTATTTCTAGGCAGCCAATCAGGTCTTGTACCAAGAGAACTGANAAAGTAGCATGACACTGACTTTCTGGCCTGTATTGAACAAGGTCACGGTCTGAAAGAATGTTATTTTTTGGATAAATACACCAGGCCTGGACACAGGGTTTTCTCTCCCACTGCATCCTCCAGCCCACTCTGATACTGGCATCATACATGACATTTGGCTGCACATGAAACATCCACATACTACTGCAATACAAGCATTGTTGTATTGCTTGTTAAATTCAGGTACCATTTAAAACAATGACAGTTCATCTTGTAACACTTTATTCACACAATGGTTCATGGCTGAATGCTCCCAAAGCTCTAACACGCCATGAAGACAAGTAAGAGAGTGCTGCACAGCAACAGGGACTGTGTTCTCAAAGGTGATTGAAAACTTCTTCACCCCAATATACAAGCACAGCCAACAGTACAGTTGGTGTCTACTTGCATCTAGGTGGGCAAAGATCAGATGTGGGTATTTGAGGAATAAAATGTCTCCACAGCTCACACTGAGTGACTCAAGCATCAATTAGCCACAGGACTAAAAAGCTTTAGAGACAGTACAGCTGCCTTTCTCTGAAATTAATCTCCCTAGATAGGGGAATCAACAAGAACTTCTTAAATTACACAGTCTTTAAGCAAGTATTTCTCACCAGTGCCAGGAGGTCCTTGGATAATAGCCAGCTCCTTGGTGAGTGCAAGATTCAATGCCTGCATCTGAGACTCATCTAATTTCAAAGCTTCCATTGAAACCCATTGATCGGGATCTAGAATGCAGACACTTTTCAAGCTATCAGGGCACTCCTCTTTATGGGAAGTCTTCACCAAGGGTGCAAGATTGTAAGTAGTATCCGCTGTCAGGTATGCCGGTTCCTTCACTTGTGCTTCACATTCCACAATGTACTTCTGGAATGGGATATCTTCTTCCCGCATTTTCTGCAACCCTTCTAACACATGTCGATAGGCCTCAAAGTAGGCAGTTGTCTCTACCATGAGGAAAGAGTCTGAGGGTTGAACCTCTGCCAGCAGTGGCTGGCTCTCTGCATCAAAACACAGCTCTACAATCCCATTGACAAGTTCTTCAGCATTACGATTAGAAACAGTGGCAAAAAGGAATGTTTCAAAGTGATCTTGGGACATGCAGACTAGGGATCCATATAGCAATCGTTTAGAATTCTGCCATTGTACAAACCTCAGTGGTTTTGTGTCAAACTCGACCTTGTAAGAAATACCCGTTGAGGTACAACGTGGGGCAATAATCCGTGCATCAAAGTAGATCCTGACATCATCAAATTTCTTCTTTCTCAAATTTCTGTCCTGGAGGTCCTGCAAAATCTCCATGATACCTTCCCTTAAAGGCCTTACAAAGTCTTCTCTCAAAAGTCGGAAGTGAGTGTCAAGATAAATACTGGTGCTTTCGTATTTTCCAAAAACAAAATTGGGACGTAGAAAAGGCTTCTCTTTACCGTGTATCTCATCATATGTTGGATAAATGTTCATGGTACGATAGCTTTCTTCTTGCCCATCTTGAGGCTGCATAAATGCACATTTATCAGCCCTCAGTGTGCCTTCACGTCTCTTCTCCTGCAGATGCTGCATGAGCATCTGGACTTTATTGAGATTCTTCTCTGTCTCTTCTGTGATGTCCACACCAAAACCTCTCAGGGCATTTATGGATGCTGTCAAGACTGTCAAGAGAATGGAGACTTTCTGCACAGAGCTGGCTGGGAAAGTACTTATCAGGTGCTGAAGAAGTAAAACGATGTTGCTGATATGCTCAGGGTACGCATGGCGTACAGCAGGAACTACTTGTGTTACCATGTCAGACACATACTGTGGCAGGCAGATCTTGAGAAAGTTGGACTCCTTCACAACTCCAAGAATGTGTTGGACACCCTGCCTATCCATTTGGGAATTACATGCTTTTTGAAGCACCTGGCAAATGAGCTGAACTAAATTGTGGTTCATAATTGTTCGGGAAAGAAGTTCCTTCAACCCCGAACCGGAGGCAAGTACAATGACAACTGCTGAGGAATCTTTCTCGAGGAGACTTTCAAGAAATTTATAGTCAATCCTTCTGGCTTGCTGAGGCTGCTTACTGCGGTGGGCACCACCTCGGGTAGCATTCTGGTAAAAATGAGGATTCTCCCGAGGCTGCATCCTCCATGTGCTATCTTCATTTTTCCACCCACTCCTCAGCCCTCTCCCTCTGGCTCCTCCCTGAGCTTGTCCACCTTGATACCTCCTTCCCCTTCCTCCACTTTCTTGCTCATTCCAGGATCCTCTGGTCCTCTCACGGGCTTGTCCAAGCTGATACCTTCTTCCTCTAAATGCACTTTCTTGCTCATTCCAGGGTTCTCTGCCCCTCTCATGTGTTTGCCCACCTTGATACCTCTTTCTCCTTCCCTCATTCTCCTGTTTAGTCCAGAATCCCGTGGCTTCACTGTTGGCCTTTTCACTTTGGGTTCTTGGTTTATTCTTACTTGATTGAGGAACCTTTGAAATCCAACCACCAATCCTCTCTTCTCTTTGCCCAAGTAGAGGAGTACAATTACTGTCTTGGAGGTTTTCCCCTAACTGAAGTGCCTGGCCTGGTACATCATTTGTTCTGTTTCTGTTCCTTCCTATAAAGCCAGTGTCCAAATGAAGTGCATGCCCTTAAAAAAAGCAAAAAAAAGAGACACTCCTTAATTATAAATCAACCAAATTAACATGCCTCCCAAAAAAGATGAATGAGCATATTGGCCTGATAGTCAGCATATTCTGAGCATTTGACATCAAGGTAAAAAATAATTATATTTGTACACAGACTTGCAAATTTATATCTCATTTGTAGCCCTTTTACTAACTGCTAAAGAGAGTGCCATGCTTAGAGCTCACTTTGTTAGAAACAAGTTCCTAAGTTTGCTCTGTTGACTGTGGAAAGTACCCTGTTTTCATGTTTATTGTTAATGTTAAATTACCGGCCTCTTTCTGTTCCAGTTCCCAATTACTGGAATTGCCCTACCCTCATGCCTTTTCCCTCCCATCGGGTAATGCCTTCGCTGCTCCCAAAATAGCGCCGGGCAAATAGGAGAACAGCAACTACTCATGGGACACAACTCGGTAACAAAAAAAAAACCCTAAAAACAACGAGCCAATATAACATCCAAGACTAAAAATGGTACTCTCAGGTAGGGATAACAGTGGAGAAAATGGAATCACCAACCAGGGCTTTTTCGTTTTGTCACCATGACATCCCTAGACTACGAGGAACCTGAGGTTTTTCTAGGGACTCTCGCGAGAACAGAAGCCCCAGCTGTGCTGCGCAACAAAGCGGAACT
The DNA here is from genome assembly GCA_013400855.1 of Buphagus erythrorhynchus. NCBI lineage: Eukaryota > Metazoa > Chordata > Aves > Passeriformes > Sturnidae > Buphagus > Buphagus erythrorhynchus. Next base: position 12,999 of record VZTT01052566.1, read on the forward strand.
CCTCCGGTTCGTCCATCAGGAGCAGCGGTGGTGCGCGCAACTCCTGCCCCCTCCCAGAGCTGATCTTCAGTAAAGGCGTTAAAAAGGAGCTGGTCTCCTCGCCCATTTCATTTCAACTTGAGCTACAAAGACACTAAAAAATAAAACCTCTTTCCACAGAGCTGAAAGCAGAAGTAAGAAGGTGGAAGATTAAGTTTTCTGCGTAGGACAGTATTTCCTCGGGAGTTGGTCATCAGTGAAACAATGACAGAGCTGACTTCAACAGGCTGTACATAGCACACGCAAAATACGGAGCTTCTGGACACAAACCCAGCCTCTCACAGTCGCAGGAAGCACAGCCCATAGAGCCTTTGTCAGACTCCCACAGAACGTTTAGGGAAGAACTGACTGCTAGCACGAAAAATAGCAAGAGGCTGCTGCAACACAGCACCGCATCATGGCCCCAAACAGACTCCAAGGGCAAATAAGGAAGCGTTGAAACTCAGCCTCGAGAGAAAATTTCGCTGTACCCAGGCAGGGGAGTACCAGAAGCCGCTGCACCTACAGCACCAGCCCCACAAACTACCAGCACCACACCCATCCCTCCTGCCCTGCATTCCCTGGAGTACCTTCATCTCTTGCTCCACCTTGGGGTTGTTGGGCGTGAGGCTCCTGCCCAGGACCCTCCATCGCCCGGCCGGGGACTGCTCCGGGTGTGTTCCAGCTCTCCGGGCAGAGGGCAGCGCTGGGCGCTGGGGACCGTGGCGCTCCTGCGGCCGAACACGGGCGATGCTGCGCTGCGCTGCCCGCACAGCCCGGGAGCCGCCGCCTCTGCCCCGACACCCACCAGCGCTTCCCTTCCCAGTTCCCCGAAAAGTTTCAATTTCCAGTTCCCCACAAGTCCCGCCCGGTGGACAGAGCCCCCGCCCCTGGGCACTGCCGGGCAGCGCCCCCGAAACGGAGCTTCTCCTTCTCTCTCCGGCCCCCGCAGCAAGGGGAAGCGAAGAGGAGGAAAGAGGAAGAGAAGGAGAGGGGAAGCGAGAAGGATGCGAAACACAGCGCATCATCACCTGCCCGGCCCTGGCGCGGCTGCTTTCGGTTTCCTTTCCCGGCATTGCGGGGCGGAGGCAGCCGCGGCTCTGCCCACCCGCCCGGGCCCGGCCCCCGGCCCGGCCCAGCGCACGCGTGTGCCGCGGGGTTCCGCCTCTGGGCCATGGCCACGCTGGAGAGCCTGGGCCTAGTGGGCACCATCGCCGAGGGGGACGTGGTGCCCGTGCACTCCGAATCTGACGACTCCGAGGATGAGGAGGTGGGGCCGGGCAGGCGCGGGAGCCGCGGGCCGGGCCGGTGCGGCGGGGCCGGGCCGGTGCGGC
>VZTT01052566.1:24029-43083 GCA_013400855.1 Buphagus erythrorhynchus
GCCGTGCCGAGCAGCCCCCGAGAGCGGCGGGGCCGGTGCTCCCTCGGGAGCCGAGGTACAGCGCGGATAGCGCTTGGCAGAAAAATTACTGTTTAAAGCCTTTAACTGGGTTTTGAGCCAAGCTTCGGGGTTTGCCCCCTGGCTGGCGTCTTGACTGGTTAAAAATAATAAAGCAGTTCTCTTTTTGCTTGTTGCTATCAGTTTCTGCCTTTGCCTCTGCCGTACTGTGTTGAAATGTGCATGACCAGGGCCCGCCGGTGTAGTGCTTTACAGCCAAAGTGCAGCCATGGAAGGCCTTTGGAGGAATGCAGGATTTCAGAGGCAGGGAATCTGAGCCGTTTGGTTCTCTGGTTTATCTAGAGAGGGATGTTTCTCATTCCTTGTTGTGTGAGGTAACATTACAAGCTGCATAGAAAACCCCATAGCCTTCGGGTTAGACTCTGCTATCTCCCACCCTTTCATGCTGCTTGGCCAAGGAATGTGTTTTCTCTGCCCACCTGTCCCATTAGCCCCTCTGCCAACGTGACTTCCAACTTTAGCTTGGCCGGTTGGTGCCATCTGGGGACTTGCTGAGGACTGCCAAAGGTGTTTTGTTGCATCTACAGGTTTCAGAAGCTGCAGCTATTCGCTTGTTGACTGGGGGATTCTACCAGGCAGCTTTTCTTTTTCAGGGAGTGTTCTTTCATCCTCCTCATTTTCATTCTGTGTGCAGCACACTTTGTTCTCTATCTGTAATGAAAAGAAGATTGAGTTTGTGAATAGGGAAATTCTTCTTAAAATACTCTAGTTGTTTTAGCTTGCAGCTTCTCAGAAGTCTTTTGAATACTCTGTTTTTAGTGGCTCTGATGATTTTTCCTTGCCCTGCAGCTACCCCTGCACCCCTGCTTTATATGACAGATCTCACTCTGCAGAAGCAGACTTAATTAATTTTTGATGGATTTTAGCTTGGCTTCTGTCTCTCTGTACAAACTATGAGAAATTGTTTATGCTGTTGAGAAGAATGTGCTGTGAGAGCATGCACATAAGTGACTGATAAACACAATTACGCAACATCATGCTCTGTACTTCTTCACAAGAGCTTCTCAACAATTTTATCAGCTCTATCACTGTTGCACTGCAAAATATCCATTGTAAAACCAAACATCTTGACACTTCTCTTGTCTGCAGATGCACAGTGAAACCTTTTCAAAGCGTGCTGTTGGCACACAACCTCATGTTAAGAGGCTGACCTGAAGTACCCTTTGTATTCATAGTCCAGTCTTCCTTGTTCTCTTCTGGAAAGCTCCTTCTGCTGAACCATCGATCTGTGTTGGTTCTTCAAAGCATTGTTTGACCAAGACTCTTCTTAAAAAGTTTCCTGCCTTTTTCAATTTTTAATTCCTGCTTCTCTGGGTTCTCCTTAGCCAAGTCGGTTTGGTGTTCAGATCTCTGCCTTAGTAGAGATACCTGTGGTTCTGTGGTGCTGCAGTGCAAAAAAAAAAAAAACAAAAAACCTTGAAGATATGTTTCAGTCTTGAAGCTCTGTTTCTTTCACTGTGTATTTGCTGTGCCTTGAATACTGATTGGAATAGGGAGCATGGTTGCCAGTCATGAGTGGGTGCTCATTTATGGAAGAAATTTGTGTTAAATAATTAAATAATATGGGAGAAACAAGTGTTAAATATCATGGTGAGTTACTTTGAATTTATATGCAGCTGAGAGCTTTTTTTTGGAGATACCAAGGTAGTGTAATACAGCTTGGTTGGTCCTTGGTTTTGGTGGTGAGGATATCAGAGGAGCTGCAGGTAGAGTGCATGACCTCTAGGTGCTGTGAGCCTCTGCAGTACTTTTTTGGGGATGAAACAGGGCATTTATATGGTTATTAAGGACATGATTTAGTGGTGGACGTGGCAATGTTGTGCTTATGGTTGCACTCATGGCCTAAAGGGTGTTTTCCAACCTAAATGTTCTGTGATTTCTGCAGCATTTCCCCTCATATCAGCGTTTCTGTTTTAATGGGCACTTCCCCTCTCTGATTGAGGCGTGCTCTTTGTGTGGGAAAAGACAAGTTAGAGATTTGTAGAGGCTCCTTCCTCTAGTAATCTGGACATCTTTGTTTTGGCATATAAAGTGCTGTGTTTCTTTTTACTTTTCAATAGCAACTTGCCACTTGCAATACAAATAAAAGACTATGACAGTACTGCAAGGGAGGCTGAAGGGAGAAGTGGTAATTAGATGCTAATTACTCATGCATAATTACTCATGGGTGAATTAGTTAAAAAATTTGCAAATTCAGTTCTTAATACTGAGGGACTAAGCTTTGATCTTTGTCTCTTCACTGTGTATTTGTTGTGTCTCGAACATTGAATAGGTTTAGATGTTTTCTGGTTGTGACTTGGCTCACTCGTGGGAGAGGTAATTACCTGCTCAGTTATTACAGGCTGATTACTGGGGATGTTGTGTGTGTGCTTCTGCACAGGCTGACGTTTCTTAGGCTTTCACTTTAGGCCACCATAGCCTTTAATTGCTGGAGAACAGTGAGTGGAAATCACGTATCATTTGGGAACTGCCTGTCTGTTTCTAGATTTAATACATGGAAACCTGTATACCCTGCAGGTCTGGAGGTGTCATACAAATTGGGCTCTTTGAGAAGTACTGGTTGTATACTGGTAATTGCTCTGATTTGGTGCCATGAGTCTGCTGCTTTTCTAAGGCCAACTAATGTGTGCTGCTTATCTGAAAGGTTGGAGATCTTATTTTGAACCTAACTTGCCTGGCACTTTTCTGCATATGATGTGTTTAGTCTTAAAGTCATTTAATGAGTTTTAAGAAAATACAAGCCACTCTTGAGATTGGTGCTCAAACAGAAAGAGAAGGCCAGGAGTACTGACTTGTAGCCATCTCTGTGAATTGGGGCAGGCTTTCCAGAGTATCATGAAATTCTGAATCTGGCTTGCCAGATACTTCCCAGGTGGTGGGGGGTGGGAGAGTGGACCAAGTCTGGCTATCATAGGAGTGCAGGAGGTCATGTCCAATTTTTTGGGCACAAACCACTTTATATGACAACTGACTGGAACCAAACCCTGAATACAAGCTTATGCTCTGAAAGGCAGATAAAGGAGTGAAAGACTTCCAGAGTAAATGCTGAGTTACCTTATTTTCCGTGATGTCTGCTCGTGTTTTGGATTTATGATGTTACAGGAAGGGAATAGGATAAAGCTAGCTGCTGCTGCTTTACCTAAGAACCTGTTTGAGTATCCGGAGTGGATCAAGTTAGCTAAGAAATTTGGATGGGGCATGAACACCAGCCCGTGGGAGGAAGGCTACCTGGAGAGTCTGTTCCTGCTCTCAATACAGACAGCAGCTGGGCCTAAGGAACTGCTGCTTTAGTAGTCCTGCAGACTGAGCTGCAGTACAGTACAGACAGTGGGTGGCAGATGGGGATTTGCTGATCAGTCACCTTCCTTGTCAGTGCCCCAACAAGCTTTCAGAAGTATTTCTCGGGTGATGAAGCTAGGCATGCAATTTCACAACATGCTGTTTATGTGAGGCCTTGACCTTCTGCTAATCCTGGGTGTTTTGTCCCTGTCAGGCCCTGGAAAACACAAGGCTGAGGTTGAGTGTTTCAAAGCTTGGTGTTAGACCCAGTGTAGCAAATGAAATGGTTTTCAGAGAAGATATTCACTATCCTTTCTCTTAACAGGTGTGAAGGTGTATGCTGTTGTAAAGGCATCTGGAGGAGTCTGGAGCAATGCCACCACCTTCAGACATTGTGAAAGTGGCTGTTGAGTGGCCAGGTGCCAATGCCCAGCTGCTGGAAATAGATCAGGTGAGACCTGGTAACCAGATGGGGGAGGAAAGGCACCCCAGCATTGATACTGGCATGTGGGAAGCATAGAAATGGGCAGTATTCCTTTCTGGTTGAGAGGAACACAGCTACTGAGGACTCTCTTTCTGTTCTAGAAAAGGCCTCTTGCATCCATCATCAAGGAGGTCTGTGATGGGTGAGTAGTTCTCTGGAAATCCTTGTGGAGAAAGTCTGTCCTGCTGACGAATCTTGCTGGGTTACTGTGGAAGTCTGCTGCTTGTTAATGTGCTGCTAGCACAGTCCTTGCTGCCTGCTGCTGGTTTTGGCCATGAAATGGGCTAGGGTTTAAATTGTGAAGAAAAGCATCTCCTGGAAAATGGGGGCCTTCCATTTTTATTCCAATTCTAAATGTGTGCATTTGTATGCCGTAGGGTCAGTTTCTCTGAGGGTTGGCCCAACCTGCTGTTGTTGAAGGCCTGTTCAGGTGTTCCACAGAGCTGATTTAGAGTAGGCTAAAGTCCCACATTGTCCTCAAGAAGAGTTTTCTCTCCTTTTCAGGAGATCTAATTTCCCCTGCAAAGCTTTGCTTGAAAGTTCTTTTGCAACTTCCTGAGATCAAGCTCCATTTCCTGATTGACAACCAGAAGAAAGAGGACAAAGATGCTTAATGTATCCTTCTTCTTCCTCTGCCAGGTGGTCCTTGCCAAACCCTGAGTACTACACGCTGCGTTATGCTGATGGTCCTCAGCTGTACATCACAGAGCAGGTCAGTGTGAGAGGCAGCAGTTTGCTGATACCCCTGAGAATCCAGAATGTCTTGGACTACAGTCATGGAACAATACTGGCACTAATCCTTGAGGAGCAGCACCTCTGCTCTCAGAGAGATTCAGACTCGAATGGTGCCATTCAACAGAGGAGCTTTGCACTGCTCTGTTTGCATGCCTGTAGGTGTGGGGACTCAGGCACTTGAGTTCAGTACCCTCAGTGAGGTTTTGTGGCATAAGAGCCCCTTTACTTGTGCATACAGATGTGCACTGTAGATCCAGCTGTGTTCTTTCCCCCCCCACTTTTCCACAGTTTAAGTTTGGGTTTTCTTTCAGACTCGCTGTGATATCAAGAATGGAACTATCCTACAGCTGGCGGTCTCCCCGGTAAATGCTTCCTGACCTCCCTCTTTCTCAGTAACTCTCCATGAGTGACAGGCTGTTTCTTACCTCTTGGCTTTTCTTTCTCCTTCTCCCCAAATTGCAGGGGGTTATCTTTGTTGTGGGCCCTAAACACAGTGAGGCATGCACTCTTTGTTCTCCATCCTGGCTGTGGTGTGTGTCTTTCGTGTGGATGCTTTGCCCTTTTATAGGATTTCCTGTCAATAAATCCAGTCTACAGTTTTAATGCAGTTCCTAGATTAGGATGCTGTCCTAATTGCATTCTCAATATGAGTGTACTTAGCATGGTCAGTTAAAAAGCAACAGTTCCAGCAACTGAATGCAAAAAATTAAAATAAAGACAAATTTGATGAAGAGGAGGTTTTTCCTGCTGAATTATTGCTATTGTGCCCTCAAAAATCATCTTTTGCAGCTTTCTTTTTATTTAAATTCTTAAACCTTTTTTTTGTGCGAGTGTCTTGGCATTGAGCTGAGAGTGAGCAGAACTGGGAGAAGGTACTTGGGCAAAAGGGAATTAAGAGGATATAACTGATCTGTGTGTGAGAAATCTTACAGAATATCTTGTGGATACATAAAATGCAATCATGCTTCTCTTTGAATCTGCGAGACTTTATCAGTATTGTATTTCTTTAATAGTGTTGCTCCATATTTCTATACCCACCTCCACTCACCTCAGCAAGGAGAAACACAGGCATTTGCCCTAACATGTAAAAGAGCATTTTACTCACCTCCTGCTTGGCTGTAACTGTTGCTGAGAGAAGCCTTTTTTTAGTCTGTCTTAGACTTGCTGACTGCACTTACTGAATGTGACTTTGCTGGTATCTTTACCCTGGCTCTGCTCTCCCTGCCCACCCATGAGCTTCTGACAGAATGCTGATGCTGGCAGGACTCAGACTGCAGGTGACTGGTCTGTAACTGGCACCATCCCTCTTTCCTGCCAGTCCAGGACAGCTCGCCAGCTGATGGAGAAGATCCAGTCTCACAGCATGGAAGCCCGGCTGGATGCCATGAAGGAACTGGCCAAACTTTCAGCAGACGTCACCTTTGCCACAGAGTTCATCAACATGGAAGGGATTACAGTGCTGACACGGCTTGTGGAGAGTGGGACCAAGCTTCTATCCCAGTAAGTTTCCTTTATTCCAGGACTCCGGCAGAAGGCCTTGAATAAGGGGCTAATTTTGCTTGCTGAAGTGGCATTTAGCAACTAACCTTACAGCAAATGCTGATCAGTGGAGACAAAGTCTTTGTGGTCATTTGCTAAACCTCACGAGGCAGAAGAGTAGACAGTCATGATTTGCTCTGAAAGTTTCCTCAAGCACATTCACAGTGAACTATGATGCAAATAATTCACTTGGATTTTCTGTTGCAGTTGTTATATTTCATTGAAGGTACTTTTAAAGTCTTGATAACTTACTGTAATGACATTTATAGCTCTTCTTATATATTAGCAACTAATACTTTTTTGGCATTTTTTACAATCTTTCCTTCAGTCTCTTTATTCTTTCTGTCTTGTGGTTATATATTAAATTTTCCGCAATTCATGCTGTGCCTTCATTTTATTTCAAGTCAGGTTCCAATATTTAGAGGACAATTAACTTCCCTTAGGTTTTTTTTCTGATGTGAAAACGTGTTAGCTCCTTTGATTAGCCAAGTACTGATCCAGGTGGTTGTGAGTCTCTGGTGGCAGGACTAGGGACTTATTGCTGTTAATTTTAATTTGTGCTTGTAACCAGGAAAAATAAAATATATTTCTGCAAAACAGTAAAATTATCTGCATAAATGCATACACTTTACTGCTCCCCCAGGTGCCAAACTGTGTTATTAGGAGAATGTGGTGACATTTTTCTCTTATCCAGCCAGCAGATCTCTTGTAACTGAATGCTTCAATTTCTCAGTTATAGTGAGATGTTGGCTTTCACCCTGACTGCCTTCTTGGAGCTCATGGACCACGGTATTGTCTCCTGGGACATGGTCTCAATAACCTTCATCAAACAGGTGAGTTTGGGTGGAGGGGGTGAGTGGATATTATTTCTTTTCATGCTCTAATGCATCTTCCAGGAAGAGCAAAAGACTCTGAGAAGATGAGTACTGTCTGAGAGCACAGTGTGCCCCCCTTTCTGAGCCCTGTCTCACTCACCATCAGCTCTCCTGGCTGGGCACTGCTGACTGGTTCATGTGTTTTCAGATTGCAGGGTATGTGAGTCAGCCCATGGTGGATGTGTCCATCCTGCAGCGCTCCCTGGCCATCCTGGAGAGCATGGTGCTCAACAGCCAGACTCTGTACCAGAAGATTGCAGAGGAGATCACCGTGGGGCAGCTCATTTCCCACCTGCAAGTGTGAGTGTCCACCCAGCAATGGTGTGATTTATACCAGCTTTATGACTACTTGTTTGTTTAAAAATACATCCTCTTACATTTGGAACACTTAAAGATTGTATTTGTTCAAGTATTACCAATATGACAACTTACTTGAACTTTAAGATTTCTAATGGATTTTTTTGAAAAGTGAGATCCTAGAAAAATATGTTCTGTGTTTTGGAAGCACTTGGGCAATGAGTGTTGAACAAAGATATTTAGCTTAAAATAACTGCCCAAGTGTGTTCAATGCTAGGACCAAACCTGCATTTCACTAGAACAACTTCCCAAAGGTTTTGCATCCAGCTGTCTGTCACTTTTACCCCTCTTTAAATTGTCTCCACTAGAATCTAAGAGCTCCTCATCTTCTGGGTTTTGTCCTGCATACTAAGGAAGAAAACAATTGCTTTTCTTGCTTGAAGGGATTAAAAATTCCCTTCAGCTCATTCCTCTCTTTCCAAACAAACTGGAAAATTAATATCTGTCTCTTAGGGCTGTTTGTCTAGGTCAGTTCTACTATTCATTATAAAAAAGCAGCATGTAGTTGTTAGAGCTTTCAGTAGGTTGGGTTTTTTCTCAAGCCTNGTTTTTTCTCAAGCTTTTTAATTCTGAACATGTGGAAAAGCACTATTTGTGAAAGTGATTGATACTCTTTAATCAGTGAACAGTAGTTTAACCAAATTATAGTGCATCAATGTCAATGTGTGCTTCGAATGTTTATACATTTGAATTTGGTTAACAGAAAAGCTGAACAAGTTCTCCTGACCACTCCAGCAGCTTTGTTCTGCAAAGAGTATATGTTCTTGCAGCTTTATGACTTCTGGTTTAGTCAAACACAGATTTGGTCCTAACATTGAACACAGTTGTGCAGTTTTTTTAAGCAAATTATCTTTGTTCAAGACATAAACTTGTGTGCTTAAGTGCTTCCAGAACACAAATGGTCTTAAAGCATCCATGCAAGGAATATTTTGGAAAGGGAGGTGAAGAGTGAGTCAGGATTTGCTGGTGGTTTTCTTGGCAAGACGATCAGGAGGGAACAGTTCATAACAGAGGATATGTTCTAGCAGAACATGACCATGGAAACAATTCCAAAGGAGATGAGTTAGAAGAGGAGAAACTAACCTAAAAAATTGTTCTGCTTTGTCAAAAAGCAAGCAGTGTGATGAAAAGAGCAACAAACCCTGAAAAGGAGAGCAAAAGTGAATGACAGACTTCAGAGACCTGTGCAGCTCGGAGGCCCAAGGAGAGCCTAGGATGGTGCATGGAGATTTGCATGTTTGAAGTACAGCAGATTGAACAAAATGAAAAGATGTGGAAGGGAGCAATTGCACTGAAGTAATTATTTTATCTGGAGAGTTGTCAAAGTGAGGAAAATAGGTATTTAAGATAAAAAAAGTATTGGCTTTAGATCTTTTTATAAAAAGATCCTTTATTTCTACATGTATAGTTAAATAAATAAAATATTTTTTTTAAAAAGTATATTCACGCACACAAATTCATTTAGGTGATACACTGGACTTCTGTTCATCAGAAAAGTTTGATGCAAGAGTGCACTGGGTCTGTCTGAGGTGGAGTTCACTTCCCCAGGGCAGCCCTCACAGTGCTGTGCTGTGCACTGAAAGCTGAAAAGGTGTTGATAAAGAACCCAGTGTTTTGGCTGCTGCCGAGCAGTGCTCCAGCATCAGAGCTGTCTCTCCAATGTTTCCTCCTCTCATCCACTACCCTTGGGGCTGGGCAAGGTCTTGGGAGGGGACAGAGGCAGGGCAGCTGACCCAAACTGACCATATGACATCTGCTCAGCACTAAAAGCTAAGAGGAAGGAGGGATGAGGGTCATTTGCTGCTCTGACCTTTGTCTTCTAAAGCAACTCCTGTCTGTGCTGAAGCCCTGCTTCTCAGGAAATGGCTGGACATCACCTGCTAATGGGAAGTAGAAAATAAATCTTTTGTTTTCCTTTGCTTCCATCCCCAGCTTTGCTTATACTTTATTAAGCTGCCTTTATATTTAATGTTTCCCATCCTGTTTTCTCCCCTGCCTTGTCCTGCTGAGGAGGGGAGGGATAGAGTGGCTTGGCAGCCAAGGTCTACCCCTCAGTAAGAGTTACAGTATTGCAGGAAACAAACCTGCATTTTATAGAATATCAGGAGGAGGACAGAAGAATATCATTGGCATTTAGAAGCTTAGTTTTGTGCTATTTTGAACATGACAAGTTTAACCACATCCTATGTGTGACCTAGGAAGGGGCTAAGCACCCTTTACCTGAAGAAGTTCTTCAGTGAAGCATTATTTCCCCTTATTTCCATTTGCTTTTGGTGGCTTCCTTGGCATAGGGGAGAAAAATAACTTGCTGCATACAAGTGTCAAGCTATATTCATGTAGCAGACTGTACCATAGCCAGGTTTTGCAGAGAGAGTTTCAGCATTGGAAACAAACTGTAGTGGTGCTGAGCTGCAGTCTGCTCTGTCTCCTGGGTAATGGACCTATCAGTCAGAAATTTCTGTCAGGCTTTTGCAAGCCTTTTGAAGAGTTGGACATCATAAGTGTAGGTTACATGAGTCCTGCTTGTCTGTTGAAAATTCAAGACAGCTGTAATCAGTGTTCTCATGGTGCAGGGAAAGCAGCAAGCTGTAATATTCTGTACTGCCTGTTGCCTTACAAGCCTCCCTTTTTTGTTTCTGCAGCTCAAACCAAGAGATTCAGACATATGCCATTGCCTTGATCAATGCCCTCTTCCTGAAGGCACCTGAGGACAAGAGACAGGTTTGTTCTTGCCTTTTGACTTTAAACCTGAGTGATGGTTGCTGCCTGGATGTTTGTGCCTCAGAAATCATATTGTCTGGGCAACGTAGACCTCAGACCTTGCCAAGAACTTAAGTGGCTGTTTCAGTATGGCAACAGAGGAGAAAAAGTACCATCCCATTAGTAATGTGTCCTGGAGCACACATCTATATTTAGGACATGCTCAGAAAGGATTCTGAAAGACCTTCAGAGACAAAGTAATCCTCCAGACAGCATGGGAAGTTTTTTTAAGTTAGTTGTGTATGGGAGAGGTAGGCTGGGTAGACTCCTTGGGGCTGTATGTACTTAATAAAATAACACCCCACCTCCCTCTCCCCCAAAAAGGGACCTGTCTTAAGTTTATAGAGGGATATTCCTGCTGGCAAACGTGAGAAATGAAACACTGCCCTGCTCTGAGGAAACTCCCAGGATCTCAGCTACCTGCAAGACGTGCATATGTGTGTATTGTGTAGCTTTGCTGTGTTAAGCCTTTCTTCTCTAGTGCCCTGCTTGTGCCTTATTCCTGGACTCCAAGCTAAATCCTGTCTGCTTCTCTTTGTGCCTTTTTTTGCTTTCTGCCAGCAGGACAAGCTGCTTAACCCACTAGACCTGCCCATCACTGTAAGTAACTCAAGCCTGGGGGCTGGTCATGTAGGGGACCTGTAGGTGTGTTAGCTTTTCTCTAGCTGTGCCTCCTTGTATCCCAGGGATGATGCCCACTGCCCCAGAGAGTGGATGAACCTAGGGAAAAGGGCGGGAGGACTCCTGGGAATGCACTCAGACTGTGGAGGGAAGAATCAGTAGCAGGAGAAACTCTGAATGGCTTACTGTGCACACAAGGTCATACAGATGGTCATAAAAGGAAACTGATACTGCAAGACTGACCAGGTGAATCAATTGTAAAACTGGAACGAGTCCTTTAGCAATCTGAGTCTCCTTAAACTTACTGCAGCATGAGTTTATAACCCAAATCTCACTTGTGTTAATGACAGTTTCATATCCAGCTGCATCCTTCTAAAGATAGAGCTGTTTATCTGTGAAGAGCAGTCACAAAACTTGATGCTGACTGGGGGCTAGAGCATAAATTCTGCCTAATTTGTGATTTCTCTCTTACGGTTAATTGTAGTGTAAGAATGTTTTTGGCCCTGTGCTAACTCCAGATAAATCAGCATTCTTGTTAATAGGTTGATTTGGAACCTTCTGTATCGAGATACTGGTATGTTTTTTTGGTTTTCTCCATGGCACAGAGAATGTTCCACTTTTTTCAGGGATGCAGCACCTTCAGAGTGGAAACTGCTGTGTCAATAAATGTTACATAATTTCTAAAACTAATAGATATGCTTAATACATGAATATAAGAGAAATCATACTCCTCTGTTGGTAATTCAGCAAAGATAGTCGACTTCATAGCAAACAAAATTCCAAGGGATTTTTCACTCTTTTTTTCCCCTCCCTTGAATACAATCCAAATGACCACAAAGGGCCAGGAATTTGACTGAGGGACTTGGAGTATCTTCCATATAAATAGAGCCAGAGAGATTTGGGATTGCTCAGCCTTAAGAAGAGAAGATTCAGGGAGGTCTTATGTGTTTAAATATCTGATGGAAGAGAATAAAAAAAAGGGAGCCTGACTCTTCTCAGTTGTACCTACTGACAGGACAAGAGGCAGTGGGCACCCATAAAAACCCAGGAAATTCCACGTGAACAGTACCACACCCACACAACATAAATATGAGAGTGGTCAAACACTGGAACAGGTTACCCAGAGAGATTATGGAGTCTCCATGAGTGGAGATATTAAAAACCTGGCTGGACACAGTCTTGGGCACCCAGATCTCTCTGATGTTGCTTGAACCAGTAGAGTTGGACTAGGTGCTCTCAAGACATCCCTTTCAGCATAAATCATTCTGTGTTCCTATGACCATCAAGCAGCAGTGTGCCTTACTGGACTCTCAGCAGAGCATAGATCCCTTAGCAGTGGTTAGACTGTGTGTGTGCTCATGCTTCTTTCTATGCTGTTTAGAATTGTTTAATTGTCTTTGTCCTTCCCACTTTTTATCTGCTTCAGTCACCTGTTAACTCCATCCCATGTTCAAACTAATTCCTTCAGAAAAAGGATTCTTTGTGTCACATGCATGAGCAAATCCTAACAACAGAGCCTTGTCCTATTCTCAGTACTACATCTCACAAATAGTAGTAGAAAATAATGACTCAAAGGGCAGTGTGTTCTCTTTGAAAGCACCTCCTACTTCATCTAGATGCTCCTTAGAACCTTCCACTCAAGCACTGACTCACTTTGGTTGCAACATGAGCGCTGCTGAACTTGCAGCCGTTATGGCTTGGCTATCAGTCACTGTCTTGATTCAGAAGGTTTCTATCTGCATTAAAAGTGATAATAGGGACTCTGAACAAAGTTAATGAACATATTTTAGCAGATTTCTTACTCTGTCGAGAGTGATGTTGATATGAGTAGTTGGAAAATCTTGGATTTCTCAGAATGTGCAGCTGATTGACTGCAATTGTCCGAGACTTCACATCTGCTCCCAATTCTCAGTCTGCACTGCACAGGAATGTGAAGAGATCTCAGACTGTCAGTTCTTTTGGAGTTCTTCCAGATGATAAAATGCCCAACAGATTTTTCTTACCCAAAACATTTTGCTTGTAGCAGCAAACTCATGATATTCACCTAGACATTAGTACTTGTGCCATTCTCCTAGCAGGGTAATGACATCACTGATATGTTAGAAAGTGCATCTTCACAATTCACAAGGAAAGCACAGGTTAGGTTTTTGCAGATGCATGTGTAATTGTTGCTAGAACTGAAGGCATCTTGCATCTGCTGTGACTGTTTGTCATCATGACTTGATGTTTGGGAAACCCTCCTCATCTAGAGAAGGAAGCTGTGTAGTCAACAGGGAAACTGGAAGCTTTCCTCTAAGCATGAAAATGATTAGCCTGTATTTTTGTAAATCGAAATGCTTCTGCAAATTGTCCATAAGCTGACTTCTGAACATCTCTTTAGGAACTGGACAAAGGAAATAAATTCCAGAGGGAGAGTTTTTGAGAGGCAGGAGACCTGAAACCTGCATCCCATAGCTCTTGTTATCTTCAATGTTTAGCTTTGTATAAGAAGCTGTGAAATGTTAATTGGAGGAATCTCTTGTAGGCAGATTTTTCCTGGGCAACACACAATATTCTCCCTGCTGCCATATTTCCTAATGGTGAAGTACCATTTGATGTCCAACATTAAGCTAAATCTGCTTCTGTGCTTTGACTCTGCTAGTGGCTTTCTCCATTCTAGTGATGTTCTGCAGGGGAGCCATCTATGAGTTGTGGTGAGATGCTATGCTAAATTGACAGTCTGTAGAAAAGCACTTTGTTGTGTGCCAGTGCTATCTCCAATTCATAGGCTTCTTCCATTTTCTCCTTTCTGCACAGTGTGGGCTTTTTGTTTATATTTCACTCATGTTATTTCATCTTTAAATTCCACAACAGGAAATGGCTAATGCATTTGCCCAGAAGCACCTGAGGTCTATAATCCTAAATGTAAGTATGTCTGGAATGACAAAGTGATTCCTAATGTCCTCTCAATGGAGGTTTCACTTGTGTATAGTGTAAATTCTGCGGCCCTCAGGGCACTTTCAGAAAAGTGACTCTTTCAAAGGTAAAAGTTGTTCAAAAGGGAGTTACCAGGATGCTGCTTTCTGCTCTTACAGAGCATTATAATTATGCTTCTGGTGGAATATGGAGGTTAAACAACTAAATCTTCATATAGAGAGATGTACATGCAGTCTGGCATATGCCTCGGGTTTTTATGCCCTCAGTTTTTATTTGCATTCTCTTAATTTCTACCCTCTCCTCTATTTTGCAGCATGTGATCAGAGGAAACCGTCCCATAAAAACAGAAATGGCACATCAGCTCTACGTCCTGCAGGTCCTGACCTTTAATCTCCTGGAAGAGAGAATGATGACCAAGATGGATCCCAATGATCAGGTGACTACTAGAGCCAAGTAAGATCTGATGGAATAGGATGTGCAAGGGGCCTTATTCCTGAGCTCCTTAGCACTATAGAATTTGCAGTGGATGGTACATAAAGTTTCAAACTCACTCTTCGCCTTGTAAACCTTGAGATTAGGGTATGCTCATGACCATCCTACATCCTGCATTCTGTGGGACTTTGAACTGTAAGTGGGTGCTGAAAGTCATACATTCCTTTCTTGACCAGTGTGATGCCAGCTGTCAAACTGGTTACCTTACCTCTATGGAGGGCACATGATTTTATACAGTTGTTTGCAGTATAGGAGGAAAACTGGGCATTTTTAAGATGTCTGTTACTCAGCTGTACTGCAGTTTTTAAGGAGAAATGCCATAGCATTACCTGAATGCCTAGAAATTGCCTGTAACTAAACTTGCAGTTAAAGAAAAATGCAAACAAATATTTTGCATTACCTACTGTACTGAAACTTGCCATTTTGAAATGGATTACCTCTTTGTGCATAGTGCTAATGACCTTTGGAATATCTCTCTGTTCATTGTGTGAGCTCTGAAGAGAGATGCAGGACTGTGCATTATGTGAAAATACTGCTGTAGTGATTGATTACGTCACCATTTCCCTGCCTTCTGTCCTTCAGGCACAGAGAGACATCATATTTGAGTTGAGAAGAATTGCATTTGATGCAGAGTCTGACAGCAACACCGTCCCTGGCAGCGGAACAGAGAAGCGTAAAGCCATGTACACCAAGGACTACAAGATGCTGGGATTCACTGTATGTGTCTAGACTGTAAACCTTGTGAAGGCAATCTAAGCAATCTCCACAGGAGTTGTGGGGAAATTAGGAACAGATATAGCTGTTTCCTTTACCTTACTTCTGTATCTGAGTTTACAGATTCAGTTACACTCACACTCCTGGGGAAGGTTGCTGATGGGTTAAATGCAAGGGTTCATTAGGCATTCTCTGGAGGTATTTCCTTACCATATGCACCTGTGCTATGAAGAACTTGGAATCAGCCTCTCCTCTAGAAAGTCCAGATAGCATTGTCAGCAGGTGTTCAGGTTTACCTCTTGGATAGATGTGAGGGAGTGCTTGATGGACAGGTGGTTTAAAATTCACTAAGAAAAGGTACTCACACAATTCCTTTGAGCTAATTTGTTTGGATTCTTTCCACACTCTTTTCACAGAATGTGATAATACCAGCCATGGATTTTACACAGACTCCTCCTGGGATGCTGGCATTGGACAACATGCTTTACTTGGCCAAATTTCATCAGGACACCTATATCAGGGTATGTGAAACTGCTGATTTTTACAGATGCCAACACGTCAGCAGCCCTTCTTAGTGTGTGTGGCATCCTGTTCTTGTAGATTGTTCTGGAGAACAGCAGTCGAGAAGATAAACATGAGTGTCCCTTTGGGCGTAGTGCCATTGAGCTCACCAGGATGCTTTGTGAGATCCTGCAAGTTGGGGAACTCCGTAAGTACCATTTGTTACCCAGCTTTACAGGCTGCTGGGCTGATGCTTCTAGAAACTAATATTCACAAACATTTGTACCTTGATCTCACTTCTGCCACGTAAGGACAGGGTGAGCTTGGAGTTAGCACTGTTGATATCCAAGTGATAATATCACTATCAAAATAAAGTAAGAAATTTCGGTGTGTGCACTCTGGTTCTCCTGAAAAACTGATACAAGCAGAAAGCTTCAACTTCCCAGAGCTTCAGGAGGGTGCTGTATAAAAAAAATAGTCTTGAAACCATAATGAACTTGGGAAAAGTTTATTAGCTCTGATAGTTTTAAAACAGCATTCTGAGAAAATTAACCACTGTAAGAAATTCCACCAGAGGGAGGTGGGAAACACTGCAAGCAGTTATATGGGAGGACCAGGATGAAAAGGGCATGAGTCACAGAGGTTTGCATGGCAAAGTGTGGGGACAATTGCTGTTGTCAATAAACTGTGGGGTGACAAAGTATTGAACTGTCTTAATCTCTTGGAGTAAGTACTGTTGCAGGCCATCAGTTGTCTGTCACTTTAGTTACTCCTAGTACCTTTTGTCCAATATGCTCACATGGTTGTGGTTTGTTTCTTTCTGAAGCCAATGAAGGCAGAAATGACTATCACCCCATGTTTTTCACCCATGACCGTGCATTTGAGGAACTGTTTGCCATCTGTATCCAGCTGTTGAACAAGACCTGGAAAGAAATGAGGGCGACGGCAGAAGATTTTAATAAGGTCAGAGTGGAGAAGAGATATTTTTGTAAAATCTTTTGTAGATCAGCATAAGTTCAGTCAGCCTGTGCATTTGGTTAAAGAATAGGGTGCAGAATATGTGGCAGGGCATTGGTATGGGCTGTCAGGGAGGATGACCAGCTTTTATTTGGAATGCCCTGAGGTTCTTGGTTCTTCTGGATCTTCAAAGTCACTAGTATGCTGATTCTCCTGGCCCTGGTTATCCCATGTCAGTTCTTTGCTGTCACTGAGCTGTGCCCTGATACTCTGCTGCCAACAAGAACGTGACTTGTTTTTCTTCCTGTCCCACCTTTAGGTTATGCAGGTTGTTAGGGAACAGATCACAAGGGCTCTCCCCTCTAAACCAAACTCCTTGGACCAGTTCAAGAGCAAACTGCGCAGCCTGAGCTATTCAGAGATTCTGCGACTACGCCAGTCTGAGAGAATGAGCCAAGATGACTTCCAGTCTCCACCTATTGTGTACGTGCCTAACAAAAACAGTTGCCTTCTATCCTTGCCATTATCTTCATTTTCTGCTTACTCTTCCATATTTAATTGCCAGGGAGCTGAGAGAGAAAATCCAACCTGAGATCTTGGAGCTGATAAAGCAACAGCGCCTGAACAGGCTTTGTGAGGGAAGTAGCTTTAGAAAAATTGGAAATCGCAGAAGACAAGGTAAGGTGACAGTGTCTGCTGTATTTTTTCATGTAAAGAACTGTAGCAAATAAGATCTAATTAATTAATCTGTCAGCAGGCATGTTGCCAGAAAGAAAAGCTGGTTACTTGGGCTGTCCATATCAGCCAGTAGTTTGGGATGGCACAGATGTGCATTTCTAAGAATACAGCCATCCCTTCATGAAAAAGAAGCTGTGCTGAGGAACTGGGCAAGCAGATGGATCGGGTGGAGAGGCTGTAACAGTGGTTGTGAGACCTTTTGTGAATGGTCTTGCTCAGCTTACTCTACTTGGTGTGTTCCAGAAAGATTCTGGTATTGTCGCCTGGCTCTGAATCACAAGGTGCTGCACTATGGAGATCTGGAAGATAATGCCCAGGGGGAAGTGACCTTTGAATCTTTACAAGAAAAAAGTAAGTCCAGATTACAGGCTGTGCACTCTTCTGTGCTCTGCTGTCTAGAGGCTGAACCTAATCCTAGATAAAGATGAAAGACCCAAGGCTGAAGCCCTGACTAAGGGGATACCAACTTTTGGTCCTTGCCCAAATTCTTCAAATCTTGGAATTACTTGATCTTTTCTAAAAGCCAGCTTCAGGGATGTCTTACTGGTAATGTGTTTTGGAAAACTGCACTAACGAGCTAAAAAACCAAACAGTGTTCAGTTGCAAAGACAAAACAAAGTTCTGTATTTTCCTGGTTAGGATTGCTTGTTTGGGAGTTTTACTTTTTCACTGTTAGTTCCAGTTGCAGACATCAAAGCCATTGTCACAGGGAAGGATTGTCCACACATGAAGGAGAAAAGTGCACTGAAACAGAATAAGGCAAGTGCTCCCTTTTCACTGTCATTAATATCTAATGCTGTAGAGTTTAAGACTGAAAGTGAGTAACAGGAGTGAATGATCTCCCCCACTGCAGGTGTGTTGTGTACAGACCCCATCTCCTGTCTGAGCCCTTTCCTAGTGTCCTTTGTGACTGCTAGGAGCTGTAAGCATGATTGTGCTGTAGTCTCTGCAGAATTGCTCACAATACCACAGGGAAAGTGTACTGAGCTGCATCAAGGCAGCTCTCTCGGGGTGGCAGGCTGTAATATTTTGTTCAGTCGGTGAGTGAAAGATTCTTTTCCATTTAGGAAGTGTTAGAATTGGCCTTCTCCATATTATACGATCCCGATGAGACCCTGAACTTCATTGCACCTAATAAATACGAGGTAAGAAACGTAGTGGTTAAGCAATAGAATATATAGCAATTAACTTCAGAGATTAAGAAGGATCAGTTGCTTTTCATTAAAGACTTGAGCAGGCTGTCTCTCACAAGGTTCATTCCTAGAATATGTTGGTGATGCTTAGTATGAACCATCAGTTTTTTCCCCTTAGTTATCTTTTTCATTTAAAAAGAAAAAAAAAATCCCACACTAATTTCCTCTCATCTGGACTGCTACATTTTTTCCTCCTATGATGCCTAGAATAGGTTTACTTTCTTCATTTGTTGTGTCACAATATAAACTCTAGTCCTTCTACTACAACCATTGGCTCACATTTTTCTCTAGGCTTATAACTTCCATCGGAAATCTCTGTGGGCACTGTTTTAGGGTTGGGGCTGGGATTTTTTACCTACATATTAACTCCCTCCAGTGTTTCCTGTCTTGAAGTTCATGGATGGAAAGATTCGACATAAGGCTTCATTTATGCCCGGAGTCGTGAATTACCCCTTCTTTTCCACAGTACTGTATCTGGATTGATGGGCTTAATGCTCTCTTGGGGAAGGACATGTCCAGTGAGCTGACCAAGAGTGACCTGGACACGCTGCTGAGCATGGAAATGAAGCTGAGGCTCCTGGACTTGGAGAACATCCAGATCCCCGAAGCGCCGCCGCCGATCCCCAAGGAGCCGAGCAGCTACGACTTCGTGTACCACTACGGCTGAGCCACGGGCACCGAGCCCGCTCGAGCCGTGCGGCGGGGCCGCCGCTTGCTGCCGTGCCGCGGGGGCCCCGGCGCCGCCCGCCTTTTGTATCGGTTCCAATAATAACCAGTAGCGCTCCTCGCCGCCGCCGCCTCCGCCTCTTTCCGCC
>VZTT01052568.1:0-20671 GCA_013400855.1 Buphagus erythrorhynchus
CCAAGAGGGAATACCTCTGAACAATAGCACAGAAATTGCACAGGAGGAGGTAGCTCAACTAGAGGCTCAGAAGCAAGAATATTTATTTCCCAGGCAACTCCCAGAGTTTGTCCTGTCATTCAGCCACATCACAGGGCTCTGAACATCCTTCATCAAAGGAGGCTGCAGAGAGGCACAGCTTTTACAGAGCAAAGCCAAACCCTTCCGAGGATCTTACCAAATTTATGAGTTAACCACCCTTTGGGTAACAGCCCTCATGTGTTTGCTCATAGCCTGCCCTGACTCCAAAGTAAAACCAGCTCATTTAAACTGCTACTTTGGGCACCTTTTTATTTGAAGTGCCAAAGATGGTTTAAGTAAACACATTTTACTCTGCAAATGGGGACAGCTAAGTACCTGTGGTCAGTTCCTGCAGCTCAGCTGCCAAAGAATAGCTTTCGGCAGGATCACATGAATGACAAAGCAATCCTAGAAAACTGTGCTTTTGGCAGAAGCTGGGCACAGCATTTTAACATTTTTTATTTATTTTTTTCAACAAAATATGCATCTTTCCTCCAGAAACACTCTGTTCTTAGGATAGAATTTCAGCGTGTTCATGGGGAGGGGAGGCCATGTTGATAAGCATCTTTATATTTTTTGTAGGAAAGAATGATTAATCAGCTACATTCCAGGGCTGTTGCCAAATATACCACTCACTTAGTACTTTTGCTTTTATCATCCTGTGTCTCTCAATAAGTCTGAGCTATCACTGCATTTTGCCACTACACAAACATTCTTTGTTTCTACAGGGACACTTGGAAAATTAAGAGGGATCAACAAAAGTTGCAAATACATACTTCACTTGAAGTGCATTCAAACCCCATGTAGAGATTCTCATTTCAGATTAAAATGGCTTTAAATTACTGCTTAGTCTTCTGCCAAGAAAAAGCCCTGAGAAATGGTTCTTGCTGTGAAGCACTGTGAAGTTTAAATCAGTTTAGACTGGCTGAAATCGTAGTTTTTATATCCACTTCACACCTGGACATATTAAAGTGCCCACCACCAGAAAGGGAGGCTCCTGGCCACCTTGGAAGGAAACTCAGGTCTGTTGACATCCATCTTGCAAATATAACATCCTTCAAAACAACTTCTGCACTTTTTTCTTTCTGCGCCTTGTGTAAGCTGAAGAGCTCACCACAAAAGAAACCAAAACCAAAACAAATAAACAAAACAAAACAAAACACAAAACAAAAACAACAAAAGAAAAACCAAAACACCACTACCCCCAAGAATAGTAAAAAATCCAATCTTTAATTTAATCTTCCAATTCTTACCTAAGTGACTCTATACATGTATGGTGAGGTTTATAGGTTTATAAACCTACTGAGGTCTGCAGAGGGACTAAAGGTTTCAGTAAACCTTCACAGCTGCTCCACTTCAGGGACAAAGCAAGCTGAAGGGTAAGGCTTGGAGGGGCAGGCAGCTGCTTTGACCTCAGCCACTTGCAGCACGTCCTCCAGGTCCTGCCCTGCTCCCTTACACCCACAGATGCTACAGGCACAGTTTCAGCTCTCCTCTGGAAAACAGTGCTCTCAAACAAGCCCAGGGGATGAGATCCTGACATCTTTCTGTGTGCTGAACAGCATAAGTTACTGATCTGTGTGGGGCTGCTCACAAAGCATCCAAGTAGGGAAGAGAAAGAGCATCACAATCAAGTGTCTGCTTTTAGAAATGCACTAAACACACTAAAAATACACTCTGCTAGAGGAGATGGCACAACAGCTGAACCACCAGCTAGGAAAATAATACTCAATTGCTAAAGTGCCTAAATACAAACATACATGATTTAGAGACTCTAATTTGGGTAAAGATAGTTGGGATGGGCCAATTTTTAGGAAGAGTCACTAACGTTCCAGAGATGGCAGGCACTGCCTTTGCTGCCCAACTTCTCTTTTTGCTTCCCCTGCTACCTCTGCCCTCTGTTAACCTCACACGGGCAACAGAGGATAAGGCAAGGGGATCTCTCTGCTCTGTCTTGCAACTTTTTAAGGACACAACAGTGTGACACTAAACACAGATACAAACCAGCAGCCTGAGACCAGGCACTGTGGACTCACACAGTAATTGCCAGCCCATCTGCAGGCAGTGCTCTGGGCCATGCTGCTGGACACCTCTGGAGCAGTTCCTTGTTTGAAGGCTGTGGGAGACAAACCTTTCACCTTGTTCAGCTGAACTTTCTACACCCACAGATCCCTTTTCTGGCAGTGCAATCCATCCCTCCTCATCCTGTGGGCAGCTTGGTTTTGGACAGTACCCAGGAGACAGCGCTGAAGTTGCTCCTGTCAGGGCACAGCAGGCACCAGTGGCTCCCCAAAGGACAGGAGAGCAGAAGGAGCTCAGCTGCAGGGCTGAGCTTGTAAAATGTGCCCAGGGGGAGCTGAGCAGGGCCCTCAAGACCCATCAGTGCCCCAGGGTCCAGCACCTGCTGCTCCCCTCCAAGCAAAGCCTCTGCTCTGTGCTGCTGGCAAAAGTCTGCATGTGCCAAGTTCTCAGCCCTTCTCTCTGCCCCCCCAGCCCACCCTGGCATTTGTGGATCTCAGCACAACAGGGTCTGAGCTGTGTCAAAGGGTTCCCAGATTTACAGCAGCAGTGTTATTACTGTGTTCCTGCTGCTCCTGATTCAAAAAGCAAGGGTAAATTAAGGACTGAATTCTTGTGTTCTCTCTTTCATAGCTGACAGGTGATCCCAGAAGGATCATGGTGCCACACTTGAACTTGATAGTTCAGTGTATGGTGTCTTTTTTCTGTCCTGCTCATACAATATACTGAACACAGACCTGCCAAACAAGATCAGACAGAGCTTAAGTTTGATGTGAAATTACTTAAAATATTATCTACATATTGCAAGAGCTCTGAAAGTGAGCAATATTACATACTTTGCTTGCTAAAATAAGGCTCCAGGATAGATTTACTATGCAAGCTCCAATCCAAAGCAATTAAAGTGAAGAAAGATTTCCTCTATCTTAAGTGCCATGGATCATAGGCCTTCACCTCCATCTTTTCACATATCTTTACAGGAACAAGAAGTTAAAGATATACTTGCTGCATCTTGCACAGACTGGAATTCAATTAACATTTTTCTGCAACAAAACTTAGAGAAGCACTTCAGAGCTGCTGCTCACAATGCAGAAGCGACTGAACAAACGATATTCTCATTAGTGCTCTGCCTCTCCCTGCTGCGCAAGCCAAATCCTTGAACACTAAAAGCACCTCAGCATCAGCTGGGTTCACACACATCCAGAGCAATTTTTCAAGCTCCCTGACTTTTATAGACCGGGGGGGAAGGGATTTGGTGTGCTTTAATCCGTTCTATTATATGAACTCAGAAATGGTTTTCACTCTCTAGCACTATAAATTAGGCTAGCTGCAGTTATTCTATTCCTGATTATGCTGAAAGTTACTGGCAATAATTTGATGACTATATTTTCTTATCTTTTTTTTTCTTCTTTTCTGAATTAACCTGTGAATTTAGTTTCTGTGGTAGTAAGTAAATAATGCAATAAAACTGAATGTAGTAGCCAGCACATTCACATCTTGATGCCTGAAATTGTGGATGAATAAGTAAAAGCTTCTTTACTTTGTAGGTGAAATTTACTATATTCAATTCCCAGCTCTTTAGACTGGAAGAACATGTTGTATGAGAAAATCACATTATTTTGCAGTACCCTATATTTTATTTTTTTTAATCTAGAACAGTAGCCACCTTTTTAATGTAAGAGAATTTACCTTTTCAAGTCCTTAGACAAATAATATCCCAACCATTTAAAAGACTGGAAAAACTTAGGTCAAGAATAATTTACAGAAAAGCTTCTTACTCATGCAATAGAAGCTACTATTAAGTACAACTAAAGACAAAAAAGTATCCATTTTACTACTGTACTCGTAACAATATGTGAAAGTAGGGAACAAATTCCATCTGCCCTGCCTCCCCTCCTTTCCTCTGACTACTGAGATAATTTGTCTCCTAACCCCTGATAACAAACTGAAAGTGAGGCCACACTGGTGAGGCCACACCTCAAGTGCTGTGTCCAGTTCTGGGTCCCTCACCCCAGGAAAGACATTGAGGTGCTGGAGTGTGCTCAGAGAAGGGTAATGGAGCTGGGGAAGGGTCCAGAGGGTCCTATCATGAGTTGTTGAAGGAGCTGGAGGGGCTCAGCCTGTAGAAAAGAAGGCTCAGGAGTGACCTTATTATTCTACAAGTACCTTAAGGGAGTTGTACCTGACAGAAGCTGGGGCTCAGCCTCTTCTCCCAGGTTACAAGTGACAGGACAAGAGGACATGGCCTCAGGCTGTGCCATGGGAGGCTCAGCTTGGACACCAAAAAGAGTTTCTTCACTGAAAGGGTGGTTAAGCATTGGAACAGGCTGCCCAGGAGGTGGTGGAGCCATCATCTGCTCAAGAGTTGTTCAAGAAACCACTGGACATTGCACTTAGTGCCCTGGCTTAGTTGACATGCTGGTGTTCAGCCAAAGGTGGGACTGGATGATCTTGGAGGTCTTTTCCAACCTAAATGATTCTGTGATTCTGTGGGAGATGTACACAGACTCAGATCCTCTCTGGATGAGTTAGGGGGCACACTGTACATTTTAGTGTAGTACATCAGCAGCTTCTCTACAGAGTGACCATGTGCTAGGAGTCTAACCGTGCCTCTAGTTCATGTGAATTAATAAATGTGTCTTTGATGATTTATTTCAATACAAATTACTTGCCAGTGTAAGCACAGCAGAATCCAGCTCCAGGCTGGGTACTTGGGACCTTAGCAAATACCAACTTCTAAGAGCCTCAGCAAAACCTGCTTGGGATTCCATCAGACTCAAGTGCCCATGTCAGTTATGGTCAATTATTCTATCTATAAGGACATGTCAGATACACAAAAGACACTATTCTGACAGCATGACTGCCCTAAAATGATAACTTTACCATAATGCACTTGACAATGAAAAAAGCAATAATAGCTATTTTGGGGACAAAAGAAAAATACAGTGGATCTGATGACTAAGTGTTCTGGTCCCCAATGTAAAAGCAAAGTAGATCCCTGTCGTATTTAACTTGATTCCTTTGAATTAAACACTTTCATTAAAGTTTCCCACTGTAGCTTTAATATTTAATTATGTATTCCACCAAAGAAAGGAACAAAATCTTTGCAAAGGGAGTTTTTGGCTTTTTTTTTTCTGGATGTGAAATATTTATCAGCATATCTCCTTGGACAAGTATTTTTATCCCTCAGGCAGGGAAAAAAACTTTCACGTTCAAATCGGTTTCAAAACATTTTATTTTACAGCTTGAAAGTTTTCTATACTTCAGCACCTCATGCCGTGACTTTGTTATTTCACTTGTTAATGAATGGTAATTAAATCTCTTTTGGCTGAAAAGGTTGGAGGGCTCCTGCTGTATTACAAAAACAATTTCTGAAAGTTACAAAAATGCCCAAGTGTCTAGAAATTAAAGCGTAAAGTTTGCCATGTTTTGAGTCCAAGTTTTAATCGCTCGGAAGGATCTGTGTGGGAGAACAGCATGTCCCATCGAGCGTGCACAGTCCCCCCAATTGAACAGACATAATTATGTCACTTTGTATCTACCAGAGTAAACACAATCGTGCTCTTAATAATGTACATTGTGGCCACAAACTTCCTTGATCTTCCTAACAACTGTAGCAAACACTGCATAAACCCTATTATACACTACCCACACAGAGAACTGCTACATATGTACATCTAAGTAAAGACTTGTTAATTTTGCATTTGCTCAGCAGGGCTTGAAACATCAGCCTATTAATTTTTCTTCTTTTCTGTATTCTCATTTCTTTCAGGTGCTTTGAGTGAGAAGATAAATGGAGTGTGTGCTTACAACTGAGGTAGATAAAAGAGAAATAACTACATATTAAGGCATTTTGTGGTGTTACAGTGCTAAATAGAGACACAATATTGAAGAAGAAATATCTCAACTATCCATTACATCCATGCAGGAGTCTGCTGGCATCAAATGGACAGATTTGATACACAGTTTGTAAAAAGAACTATGTTAATTCCAATACAAAATGTACAAAATATAAATGCAATATAAAATGTAATTCCAGTGTAAAAATGTGTTTTATTATATACAATATACAAAATTTTCCTGAAGGTGATACAGTGATTTCAGTAGATTCTGAATCTCTTTCAAAATTACAGTTTCTCAAACAAGACACTGAGAAGAGGAATGCAACTCAATGAGTGCATTCCTAGACTGCAATTTTGGGCATGGGTTTGCTTAAAGGAAAGTCCCCTATGTTGAAGTGAGGTACTTCAGTCTTGAGGGGTGGTAATTTCGTCCTCATATCAGTGCTGGATCGCTCCTTCTCCCTTTAAATAGAAACAAGGAAACAGAAAATTCGTATTTCATTCTGCAGCCCAGAGATGTTTACAAACTAAGGAAATCTGTGTCCTCCAGAGTTTCTTTGATGCAACCACGTATCAAGAGATCATTTTAAAAGTGTTGATTAAAGCCTGTTAGGCTAAACCTCCAAGACTAGGTGTCTGGATCTAATTACAAAACTACTGATGGGGTTTGGAATTATTAAAAATTAGAAATAAATGAGCTTTCTTTGTGCTACTCCCCAAAACGGTCAGAGCACCTCATTAGAGCAAGTATGTACATGAGCTCTGTGACTTCAGATTTCTAATCACCATCCTGTTCTAGCTGGAATATGCCTGTTTTCAAACAAACAACTACATTCATCAAAGGCACAATGGGGAGGTTTTCTTTCCTTTGTTGAATTTTAATGAATATATAGTGCTATCTGTCTGCACATGTTAACAAAGTTCCAGTGATAATTGCCCTGTCTGTGACATTTGCAGAAAACTAGCAGTGTGCTGTAGGTGCACTGACAGCCCCAGGGAGCTGCTCCCTCTGAGAATCCAGGAGGTCTTGAATTTGATGGCCTTAAGAGGAGGGAACGAGGGTTAGCTGGTTCCACTCTTACAAAGCTGGGGAGGTAACCAGAGCACTACAAAGATGAAGGGCAATATTCCAAACTCACTGCGATATATCTGGATGCTTCAGAGAGAGGTCCTGAGATACTGAAGATTAACCAAGTGGAGCTTTATGAAGTTCTAGTTTATAACAGCAGAAGTCTCAATGCTTTATAAAGAAGGTCAGTACCATTATTTTATTCCACAGTCACTGAGATTGAGACACAAATGTGAGTGCAACCACACTTTTACAAAATCTAGCCTTGCCACATGAGCATCTTTGCTCAGTTTCCAGTAAGGGGAAAGAAAACACTTCTGAATTATTTCTTTTCTATTTGTCCCTAAATAACTGTCAGGATAGGAAGAAGTTCAGAGAAACCATGTCAGATGTCTAGTTACGCATCCTTTTCTGAATTTGGTCCCTACAGAGGTAGGAGAATAGCCAAAAGATGGCACAGATGAACTTAACAATGAAAACCATTTATAACTGCTTTTAATTGTATCAATGTAGCCCTAATGGATATGCCAGCTGACAGCACTAAAATCTATCATTCTCTATTTAGATGGCTTATCCCATCTCACTATTGGGCTTCCAAGTCTGGGGAGAGAAAATGATCCAGAATCCATGTTCATTTTTTCCTCATGCTCCCATGAAGACAACAAACAGATGTGCTCATCAGTATGGAAAATTCTATGCAACTGAATACTATAATGCATTATGCAGAATTAATGTGCAACCAGCCACATGCAAAAGCTCCCAGTAACTATTGACATCCCTCAGTGCAGTTATTTACATATATAGGACTGCTGGATTAGGTCTCTGGTGTGGATTTAAGCTTCATATTTTCTCACAAATGCTTATCAAGATCAAAATGGGATCTTGGTGCTAGAAGCAACTAGGAAAATTGTGATGCAGAAAGGGTTCAAGAAGCTGAAGTTAAAAATGGGAAGAGATAGAAAAATAATGCTAAGACAATGGGGAAAAGCAACATTCAGAATCAGAGAGCTGAAAAAGAAGATTTCAAATTCACAACCAAAATCTTAAACATTGAATTTTCATTTTTAACACAAAACAAAGTTAAATTCCCATTGTCACTATATTCCTTCAGCATCACATGCAGAGCTGCATTTATTCAGTACCAAGATGTCAAATCACAACTCAAAGCTATCTTGTGCAAATCAATAAAAGCTTTAGATGATAACTTTGTGTAAGGTTATCTGAGAGTATTAATTCTCTTTCATACCAGGGTAGTCAATAATGTTGTTAATGCTATCGTCCTGATAGGATCCTCTTTTTATTAGCAAAGCCAGCTACATTTATTTCAGACATGATGTTAACATTAGCCAGCAGGATGGAGAATCAAGTCAGTGGTTTTCTGTCAGCTGGGAGTTAGAGAAATCTGAGATTGTGTGACTCAAATGGCCCTGGCTCTTTGGCCAGCATCCCCACAGCAGGCACTGGGTGTCCAGCCCTGCCTGAGGCAGCAGTGCTGTGGAGTGGCTGTATGGCAGGAAGAGAACTCCTTGGGGAGGAACCTGACTGCACAACAGGTTCTCTCTATTGCAGAAAGCCAGCAACGTGTCTTGCTCAACTGGCAGGCTGGAGAAGGAGGGCTGCACAAGGTTGTTTCCCTTGCCAACACAAAGCACAGCCTAGAGACAGCAGAAGTTGCAGTTACCCAGGACTGGTATGCTCAGTTATGCCTCTGTGTTCTTCAAAGCAGGATGCAGTCCAACAGGCTTGGCTGGGGTACAAAGCAATGAGAGCAAAGCCCAGAACCACCCCTTGGTGCCACAAGACAAGAAAGGTGCAAGCCAGGGCTGGCAGCACAGTGCTGGTGCCTTCTGAGGCCATGGTGGGGTCCACAAGATAATGTCAACCTGCAGAAGCACCACTAACAGTACCTGAATGTGCTTCCAAAACACAGATGTCACAAAGACACCAATGCTCATCAGACTACAGACATGCATGCCCAAAAGAACAACCTGACAAGCTGCCCCAGTGGCAAGGATCTATTCTGAACCTATAAACAGTGTATCCAGCACTAAATAACTTTCAATATGAAACTTCTTTCACTGTATAACGTGCCCCAGTTCAGCCACCATCAACTCACACATTATTTTTTGTTTTATTTTAAAGCAATTATGCCCTTAACAAGTGAAGTTTGTGACAAGAATTAATTCTAGGTGAGATATAACAACAAAATGTGGGTGAATTTCTCCTCATTTTATGAAAAGAAAGAGACGTGATGCCAGAGTCTGAAATGGAAACATCAAATCTACTGTGAAGGAGACATTTAGCTGCTGGAAACAGATTATCAGGCATTATGGTAGCCTCACATATTGATCCTAAATCTCCAGAAAGGCCATTAGCACTGCACAATTGTTGCTAATTCCAAACATTAAGGTAACATTATGCAATTTGCAGATGGACAAAAGTCACTGTTTATCACTGATTATTTTGCTAATTTAGTCATCAAATCATTTGCTGTCTGAAATGGGATTAAGGAAGAAGTGATAAAAGCAACTTTGAATTATGTTCAGCAACTGTAGAGAACTGTTGGCTTTAGTGTTGTGAGGAAGGTGCAGGCTGAGGATGGAAACGAGTGGAAAGACAAAAGGCTTTCTGTGCATACAGAAAAACTTGGTAACACATCACATCATCTGACTGCAGAAATCTAAGAAGTCTCTCATTAAAACTAAAGCCTACCCTCAGCAAGTTTTGGGATGACAACAAACTGAATGGGGCAGTTGACTCACCTGAGGGATGGGATGCCATCCAGAGGGACCTGCATAAGCTCAAGAAGTGGGCCCTTGAGAATCTTGAGGTTCCACAAGACCAAGTGCTGGGTGCTGCACCTGAGTCAGAGCCACCCCTGGCATCAATCCAGGCTGGGGGATGAACAGATGGAGAGCAGCCATGCCCAGAAGGACCTGGGAGTGCTCTGGGTGACAGGCTGGACATGAGCCAGCCATGTGCACTCACAGCCCAGAAATCCAGTTGCAATAGGACAAGGGATAAGGATTTTTAACTAAAGGAGGGTAGATTTAGACTAGATACAAGAAGGGAATTTTCTGCTATGGGGGTGGTGAAAGACTGGCCCAGGTTGCCCAGAGAGGTGGGAGATGCCCCATCCCAGAAACATTCAAGGTCGGGTTGGGGCTCTGAGCACCTCATCGGGTTGGAGATGTCCCTGCTCATTGCACAGCTATTGGACTAGATGGCCTTTAAATGTCCCTTCCAACCCAAACTGTTCTATAATTCTATGCTTTTATGTCAGAGACAAGACACTAATCTGTGTTCTCTGGGCACCATCTCATTGGTATGAATAATTTAACTGGACTGCAGAACGTGTTCAGCAACATCTCTGATGGATGTTCTTGTCCTGGCCATAGATCATGGTAAATCCAGACCAGACTGAAGTAACATGGAGGATAACATTCAGGAAAATTAGGCAAGAAAGCTGTATCACCTCAGTCAAATTTGGCCACATTCTGATCAAAAGGGTCTAAAACAAAAATCTAGTTTTGTGCAGAAAGTTGTGAAGACAAAACTGTTGTTTTCCCATACTTCTGCTGTTGCTCCTTGCGCTTCTGAGCCAGATATTTCTTTTTCACTTCCAGAAGCTCATTGTTAAGTCTTTCAATTTCATTTTTGTATTCTTTGCTCTGTGTTTCACACATACTCAGTTCTGAGGACAAAACCTAATAAACAAAACACAAACAGCAGAAACAGGAGATGATGCTTCACTTACACAAAAGTGAGTACTTTTACAAGCACTTTCTCCTTTTATATTTGATGATGTAAGACATGATCCTTTTCTACCACAATTCTTTTTCCATCTTGATGTTTCATTTGGTCTCACCTCTGCTCACCTAAAAACATCTTACAAAATAAAGGTTATGCCATTTAACCATAATACAACATGTAAAATATGCTCCAAGATTTATGGGAACGGCATTAATAGATACATTAGCTCTTAATTTCTGGGACATAAAGCTGGGCAAAAATCCAAAACTAAGGTCTTAATGAATCAGGGAATTATTTGATAATAATGAAGTTTATTTACAGGTAAGTACTGGTAAATGGAGTAATCCACACAGGCAAAGCAGTACTAGGCACTGTAAATATAAATATAAAGCCACTTTCATGTGAATCAGTAAAATTTTAAAAAAGGAGGAGCACGCATAGTGCACATTCTTTATTTCAAAAGGGTAATAGTTTGACCTGGCACCCCAAAATAGCATGCACACCATCGTGCTACAGCACACTGTGCCTGAAATACAAAGTAGCAATTGACTGCATTAAGGACAAATAAGGATCGTATGGAGAACTTCAAATCACATTCAGTTTAGCTAAACTTTGGCTTCTATTTTACATTTTCTACATTGTTTTTCTTCTCCATGGAAAGCTAAGATTTGCATAAGAGCCTCTTTGTTTCCTAAGGGCCCATCTGCTCCTGCATTTCTTCCTCATGGTGAGTATAGACGCGATTATGATGCAGTGAACAGGAGATGATGACTTCAACAGAGAGAAGCTGCAGAAGTAGATGAACTCCTGGGGAGACTGATCTCTCATGCAGCCAAGAATAAGAGAAGATCAGCTTATTCATAGAATATCATAGAATTCTATCAAAGACTTGCTTTTTAATATTATGCCTTTAAGATTTTCTACAAGATTCTTTTGCAAGCAGGAACTCCTCCCTCTGACTGACGGGGTTAGAACAGGTTCCTCCTGTCATCTCCACAAAATCTGCAAATCTAAATATACATGTACACATGGCAAGAGAAATAACAGTAACTTAAGACTGGATTCTCAGTATATTCCCACTAGTTTGTTAAAGCGAAAACAAAATGGCTTTGACTTGCTTCTTAAAGATATTAACCATTTAAAATAAAGGGAAGGAGAATAAGCTGAATGAAAAGCTGGCAGTACCCCAGAATGCCCGTACTAAAAACCTATTTACAGCATTGTGCTGTAATAAGCCTTTTATACCTTTTATACCTTTTATTATCAACTGTAATAAGACTTTTCCTCTATTTTAATGAAATAAAGTGGCATAACGTGCAAAAAAAAAGTTTGTTTGCTGCTCTGTGTTGTCCCTTGAGGAGATGCTGGGATAACCTGGCTTTCCTGGTCTAATACACTAGGGCAGGCATACTGTTCACTGCAGATCCCCTGCAGCCCCTCCCCAGGGACCCTGGGCATCTCTTACTTTGATCTGCTTGGTCTTCTCCCGCAGAATGTTCCTGTACTGCTGCAGCTGTTCCGTGGCTTCGGGGCCAGGCTGCCGGGCCAGCACGTGCCTCAGCTCCACATACAGCTTCTCCTTTTCCTAAGCAAGAGACAAGAGGAAGAGAGCTCTTATTAAACTACTATGGCAGCAGCACAGCCTGAGAGGAAATCAACTCACTGAAAATTGCAACTCAGTCAGGAAGGTATTTGGAGAAACAAATCTGCCTGTGCGTCAGGCTTTCCTCGCTAGCCATAAGGTATTTAAAGTTGTTGTGATAGCAATGGGAGAGCTCATTAAGATAAACATCCAGCTACTTCAAATCACGAATGAAATGCTCTTGAACACCATCACCAGCAAGCACTCTCTACCTCAGCAGTTACTGAAAGAGTATCCAGGGCTGGGAAATTAATCACTAGAAACTGTGCTTATTGCAATCTTTCTTCTCATGAGTCACTTTGCCTTACATTAAGGATCACAGCTTCACCCAACAGGATGTGAGCTGGCAATAGAAATGTCAGCAAAGGTCTGTACAAAAGAGTAACTTCTTCCAAAGAAAATCCTGCAAAGCACATGTACACACACACACAGATTTATATATATATATAACCTTTCAGTTTAACTCCAGGCTCTGGGAGAGGGAAAGAAATTATAAACAGCAACAATTATGACTAACACAATTACCAAGTAATTTTTCTTTGTCATGTGTCTCCTCATCCTTTTTGTTGGAACAGTAATACTTGTGGGAATTGGATATTGCCATGCCTGAAAAGAAACCATGCCATGGACCCACTTACAGCTTTCTATACTGAAATGCTGCTTTTTTTTGAGAGTGTACTTGTTTTTAGTCTCAGGAATAAAGCTCTGAAAAAAGCCACCTTCATAGTTTTGCACATTACAAAAGTATTACTATCTACCCTGAAAAACTAAGATCATTAAATAACATTATTTAGTAAGATCACATCCTTTTCTGGAACATTGAAAACTGGAATTAAAAAGGGGACTGGCAGACAAAAGATTTAACTGAGGAAGACAAAAATGCCAAGAAGACGGTAGGATAGGTGATTATTTACACTGGATTTGACAAAGCCCCTTTTAACTGTTTTTTTTTATATGCTCTCTCTACAACTCTCACCATAGAATTCGTCTGTTGGTCTGGGAAATGGTGCCATCACATCATCTAGAATTGTTACATTTGGTCTTTCTCAGTGGCTGAGCCAGACTTTGCAGAAGTGGTTTGCTATTTTGAAGACGTAAAATTTTAGGTGTCCAGTCTTCAAGAACATAAGGAGTCTGGAGTTTTTAGATCTCATAATTTTCTGAAAATTATGCACTACAATGGTGACAAGTTGTGACCCAAAATGAAATCACTTCAAATCACGCCTTACTTTTGCAAGCATTGGCCTTAAACTCTGCAGATCACCGAGGAAGTGTTCTTTATAAATGAAATTGTTCACAGTTTATCTCTGGAAAAATCAAAACCTCCTGAGACTCAGACTGAGGTTTTCATAGCAGCAAATACTAAATTGATAATTCATTCTGAGTGTAGAGTTATTATGTCACTTCATAGTGGTATTTCCACTACCAGTTTTTCCTTCTGAGGAAGTAAGATTTTACTGCGAGGTAAAAACAGCAAAAGAAAAATCCACCTTGTCAAAATCTGGCCAGTCAATATTAACATTTCAACCCTGAAAGTATCATGTATTTGTGTTTTGTAATAGTGTAATGGTAATTTGGATAAATATGGTGCAACTGATAGACTGAAGGTCTTAAGTGCAATCGTTTTCCAATTTTTTTCTCTCCCTACCCTCTACAATGGCCAACCAAGCTCTTCAAACACTGTGCAATGGTGTGTATAATAATCTCATTTAGAGACAGAGCATGCAATTCTATTGTAAGGAGAATCTATTTTATGCAGGAGAGACTCGTTATGTGTCCAATGTATATTGTATTCATAACCCAACAGAGGCAGAACCAGATGTCTTATAATGCATATCCTGTCCTTTCTTGCTAAGTACTGTCCATCTCTTTTATATCTGGTCAAATTATTTGTCACTGGGTTAGAAGCACCATATGTCAGCAAAACATTAAAAGAAAACCCTGGATAATTCCTTCCTCCTCAGCAGAAGCTTGTATCCACAGGTTTCACAGAAATTTCTACAAAATTTCACAGAAATTTCTACCGTTTCTGAAATTTTACCCCAGGATACAACAAATAAATTAAAAAAGAAATGAATTAATTTCAATTAATTTGAAAACAGCAACCACAAGAGTAAATTATGTGAGTTTCAAGGCGCATGTGCTGGTGCTTCCATCTCTACATATACGAAATCAGAAATGACCAAGAAAAAAATATCAGCACAAAATCATTAAGAAAAACTTTTTTTTTCTCTAATAGATTAAGTGAATCCATTATGACTGGGTTTCTTTGGCTCATCCCAAACTGCCTCCCCTCACATTTCCCTCCATCCTCACACCAGGCTGCCATCACAACATATATCTTACCGCAGTTCTGAGGTTTTGAGATCAAGATACTTGGAGTCACAAACACACTGCAAAGCACAACTCTTCTTCTTGAGGTGAAGGAAGATCCATCAAGTCTCTGTAAATCCACACTGTTAAGCCTTCACTGGTAAGAGTACTGTACCTGTGTTCAGATCAGGTCTAGGACAATAACAAAGCTTTTTACAGGATCCTTCCACCATGAAACTCCCATGGAATTCAGCAGATGTTTGGCTGTAGGACTGAGTCCATAACATCAATGAGCTTCACAGGTTTATGACACAAACTAAGCCAAGATGATGGTGGAGACATGATGGCACATTCATTTTGTGTATGTAGGGCATGCTGGGACACTCAGGCTGAGGATTACAGTTAAATTTCAGGCATTCCAAAGAGAATTTCAGCACCTCTGGGAATACCTGCTGTAAAAATTCTGCAAATAAAATTGCACATTATTTTTAGAACAGCCCTTCCCATCTTAGATTTGTTTCCCAGAAGATCTCCAAGGAGCTCACAGGTCTGTCTGTAGGCCCAGCTATGACAGCAGTTTTCTTCATCCCTAAGTCTTTCACCCATTAATTTGGAGAGAGAAGGTGGGCAAGTAAGTGGTGCTTTCCCCTAAATTTAACTAGATGCTGTCTCAGCCATATTCTCTAGTTCTTCTGGCCTCCTTGCTCTACAGTAAACTGAGAAAAAATATTTTCTTCTGCAGAAGACTGGCCAGCATTTGGCAAATTTCAGTTGATTGTCCAGGATTAGGTGGTCACAAGTTGGCTCCATCTTCATCAAGAAGAATGACTTTTTCCAGCAAAATCCTACTTCAAAAGAAGCTAGTGCTGCTGACCAGCACAGCCCCATTTGCTTTTCCATATGAGAAGGACCATCAGCACCATCAGACACATTCCCAAAGTGACAGCAAGGCATTCAGAGCCATGACAGGGAGTGGGAAGCATTCTCCAGTCCCAGGCTGGAATAGAGCTCTAAAGATGTGAGTCCATTTTGTGTCATCCTGTCCCTCACCATGACACCAGGAAATGGCACATCTTGTTAGTTAGCCCAGGGTTGTATTCTGAACAAGAGAGGATGGATGACCATACATTTAATGAAGATGTATTCACAGCAGAAATAGGCCCTGCAGTCCCAGGTTCCTCATTTTTATCAGCTTCTTTCCAAATAGATAATTCAACAAATTTACCTGGCATAGCAGCACCCCAAGAGCCTTCTCCACAAGACCCACAAAAATCCTACTATGCACCAAAAGTTTTCTATCACGTGAATTACAAAAAACCAAACCAAAACAAAAACAACAACAAAAACAAACAACAACAACAACAAAAAAATCCACACAAAAAAATCCAAAATACTTTGCATCAGAGTAAATTTAACTTATGTCAGTTCCTGTCTCCAGCAACTGAGCTAAAGAAAAAACAAGACACAGATGAAGTGCAAAAGTGTGCAGTGTAGTGTACGGCAGCAGTCCCTAAAACATTCAACCTAAATAAAAATTCTTATTTTAATTAGTAAGGTGGAGAAAGCAATATAGTAACTGTGCAAGCACTCTACAGTTCCTCATGGCTTTGGTGGGGATAACAAGTCAGTCAAAGTGCCACGGGGGGTTTCTTGTTTATTGGCACTATAACCAAAATGTCAGCGCTGTGCTGAACTCCAGAGGCATTTTGTTTATGATGCCACGTAGCAGCAAAACATGGGGTGGTGATTCATCTTCATAAGTGTTAAACAGGACACAGAAATCTGGATTAAATACATACACAGACTACATATCTAGTCATAGTCACTTTAGCTGTATAAGCCCTACATTTATTGGTTATTGGGTATACCTAGCAGTAGCTGTTGGCTCAGGACATCTATCTTTAAAAGTTTTATGAGGTAAAGAAAAAAAATTAGCATATGGTGATCTTCACAAATTTTATAATAACAGAAGAAAGTTGCCTCCAGCACTATGAGAAACGTGCAGTATAAACTTTCTCTGTAAACACTTTCCAAAAGCTCCTGCTCTTTCCTGTCTATTCCACATCTATCAGCAAACACCCTTGCAAGAATGCAGTTCCCTAGAACAGCTCCTGTTTTCATTATCACCTAGACACTTCATTAACCGTCCAACGTGAGGTTTTTTATTGGATAACTTAATTATGTTTGAAAGAGGACATGGAGGGCCTTTCACAGTGCAGCAACACTAACACTACATGAGATGTTTTGTATTTTCCTGTGAAAAGCACCAGCTTGAAGGAAATAATGGGATAATCTCATCTTTGGTGAAATTTGCACCACTCAAACTTGTCTTGTAACTTATTTCTCCAGTTGATAATAATGCTTCTCAAGAGCAAATCTGTTTCCTTTGGCACAGAGCAAGCTGCACCAAATTGACTGGAATTTTCAAAACAGCTTAATGAGAGAGGAAAAAAACACCTTGGAACACCTTGTAAGTTCTTCACCCTTAACTGTTTTCTTTGCAACAGCAAGAGCTGAATGCTGCAGTATCACCATCTTCCAGGAACAACAAAGTACGAACATTTCCACCTGGAGTGCAACTGCAACTTATTTTTATTATTATCGCTAGGAACTGTTACTATTGGATCTTCCCTAATAAGGATGTAGGAAAACAATTTTTTTTCCAATGAACAAACAAATAACTTACATATACTCCTCTCCTTTCAACTTCTGAACTCTGAGGCAGAAGGTTAACATTCTATCCAAAGAAAATGGCATGGATGTGTCTTGCTGAAATAACAGCTGCAGTACCCTTTTTACTACTGATATTACACAAGACTTTATAAAATCATTAATTAGAGTAGCTCATTTAATTGTAGTGTTGCAAAAGATTATCAATTAATTATCTCCATGATACATACGCGTGAGCGGAAATACACACACATACATACATGAAAGTGAGCTGTTCCTTGAAGGTGAAAATTACCCCTGACATGACATGGATTGATGTAAATATTCCAACTATTTTCACAGTGCCTGCAGCTTGACAGCTGGGTTGAAGAGAGCTCTAAACAAACCTTTGTTTTGCATTCCAGTAGCAGCTTGTCTTAAAGTGACCTGGAGGAGATCAGAGGTTGATGCAAATCTTACCAACAAGGTTTCTAAACATTCTAAGTGAGCAAGCCCAAAAAGAAAATGATGGGGAACCTTTTACTGTATAATAATTACTTTATACAGAGTTCTAAGAAAATAAAAAGTCTCTTCCTCAGATCTAGACTATCTGACTTACAACCTCTGTATTTTAATGTCAGTGTAACAGCATGTATTTCAGCTGTTCAATAGTCATTTAGATTTTTTAAATTTTAGATGAATCAAAGGAGAATTATCACAGCACTGTTGATAATGATTAGCTGTTCCTGCAGGTGACAGCTTGGGATGAGGACTCCCAGTAGACCCAGCTTCTGTTCTCACTTCAGACTGATCTGACAGATGACCTTGAAGGGTCAGAGAGATTGCAGAGCTCCTTCTAGAAACATCTATTTTTAAGTTAGGCACCTACATCTCTTTAGTCACCTGCTTGACTTAGATCTTTAGATTTCCCTGAAAGATGAGAGCACTTTGCTTCAAGTCCTTTGGTGTTCTGAAACTGCTACCTCTCAACAGCTATCTCAAAGTCAAGCCACCACTTAAATCTACAATACCTGTCTAACAAGGCAGGAAAGCCTACATACATCTTTTTGACAGGACAGCAGAGTTCCCCTGCATACGTCAAGTACCTCAGGGAAGAAAGACTAGTCTCCTGTTACACTTTGGAACCTGTTAAGAAATAACAGTACATCTGAGAAACACACACAGCAATTCTGAAATCATGAATGTTTTAATGCATGGCTTCCTTCAGACTCACTGTAATTACAGCTGAGCCTCTGCTATTCTTCAAGGAGTTCTGTTTCAGCTCCCCTTGCCTGCTTCTTAAAATTCAAAGAAACAGAAACAGGACTAAAGGCAGGGGAAAGACAGTGAATCCTAGTGTCCATGTAAAGATAACTTCTGTGCTCAAGTGCCCCATCCCCTGTTTAGGATTACAGCTGTATCTACTTAGACAGGCATGGGAAGCCTTGAGCTCTGAACCTCCAAGAGGTGCAGCAATTGGCTGACTGCTGCACCCTACTTGTCACAGACTCTGCTGAGGCTCATGGCTCCCGTGCACTCAGCAGCACATCTCTGGATGTCTCAAGAGTGGAGAAATGGAGTTCTTCCTACACCTGTTTGTGTCCTCCTAGGTCCCATTTTAAGCCAGCTTTCTAAAAAAACCCAACCAGCCACAGTGACTNACTCTGCCTGCCTTCCTCAAACAGCTGCAGAACAGCCTGAGCTGCAGCATCTTTCTGCAGGTGTTCCCTCAACAACAACACCATTCACGGTAAGAATGAAAGTAAGAGAACTGGAATAGAACAAATCTAGTCTGTCCCTGTGGAATGACTTTTTTTTGGTGGGGTTTTTCTGTTGCTGCAACTGTCATACAAGATGATAATCCATCACGGACTGTGATGCTGTAGATTGTCCATATCTTGCTGCTGAGGGAAGAGCAGAATACCCCTTATCTTAACACAAGAACACCTGCCAAAGGGTGAATACTAAAGATGTACCTCTAGCTCTGGGCCACCCTATAGAATATGGGGTTGTGAATTTATTGCTACACTGCTGCTGCACTCCTCCAGTATTTCAGCTTCTCTAGCAGCTTCTGGATGGCTGACAGTCAGTATCGGATTGCTCCAGCACAGCAAAGTCTGTGCACTGCAATGTATTCAGTCAGCACAGCAAGTCATTTATTTTCCCTTAACAAGATAACTGGTTGATTAATATACTTTACCCTGGGGTGCACAGCAGATTTATTTCCTTCTCAGATACATGCTGAACACAGGAATGAGGAGTAAACAAGGCTATTTTCAGTTATTTGTTATTTACTGGAACAATTCCTTAACTTCTTATCCAAGCTTTATTCTAGCAAACTAATGTTGAAGTAAAGGGCAATTCTGACTAAGAACTTTAGGACTGGGTCATTTTACAAAATATTATCAGTCTAATGATACAAGGTATCCATGCTCAGGATTCTGGGTTCAAAGCAAACATAATGTAATTGAACAAAACACTTTGGTGATCACTGTTTCTGTGTCTTAGGTTCTTACATGGCATCCTTCTTTCAATATCTCAATGGTATTAAATCTTTATTGTACATATGCTGAAGAACTGCTTCCAGCCAGAGCAGTGATCCTCTTCTCATTCTACAAGAGTTTTGGACACAGAGAGCTATTACATGAATTACCAAAGTTCACTAAAACTCCTTGAAGACACACAGGAATGAAACTCAGTCCCCCTGGACCACCATGCTGGTGGCTATGTCAGTACACCTGCTCCTTGCTCTTCAGAAATAGCAGGCCTGGACTACAGCAGGAGATTACAAATGTAGGAGAAAACTCACAATAAGCCACAGTCTACTTGAAGACAACAACCTCTTCAGGCATGCTAAACTTTGTGGACTGAAAGCACATGTATTAGAATGCAGGACACAAAACTATGCTTGACACTCATCTATGAAGGATAGTACTTGTGTAATTAAAACAATTTTGCATGATGAGGAGGGATGACACCTGATGACCCACTAGAGTTCTCTTTCAAGCTCAAACACAAGTAAATATATCAATTCTTCTAAAAAACATGTGAAACAGATTCAGCATTCATGTATATTTGCCACCTATAAACCCTAAGGGATTTTTCTTCTGCATGCAACTGCCTCAGCTTTGTAAATGACATCTGAATATTTCTGACCAAAACATCCTCAGATGAACTAAAAATGGTGCAGAACCCCAGGAGGTAGTTTCTCAAATAAACTTGCACTTTGCTTCTGTCCGAAACCATTTATCATGTGAAATATGTTTTGTTTATGAGGGCAGGGTAGTTTCACAGAGTCAGTAAAAATTATCTCTTCCACTAAGAAAA